>JAODAL010075489.1:0-13976 GCA_025379985.1 Phyllomedusa bahiana
TCACATGTATTGCTTTTGGGTTTATGGTTGTGTAATTTTCGGCGGATGTATGGTCAGATATGAGTCCAGTCATCCTTATGGGGTTTTGGACATGGATCCGCATCCAAAACAACATACAAATGTTCTGGACGCCTTTTACAAAAAAGATTTTTTAGCCACCCCAAATTTGCCCCAAATATTATTTTCTCCCCGGAATACAAAAAAGAATGAACATTTTCAAATTTTTTTTAAATTTTTATGAACTACAACGGTTTTTTCCTTTGAGGTTTTTCGACTTAAAATACTTGTCGTGTGGAATACCCTAAAGGGGTTGTCTCGCTACAAGGTTTGTTTTTAATGTTAAAGATTTGCAAAAAAAAGTCACTTTGCAATATATGACCATTAACAGTGTCCTACCTATTCCTGATTTCCTCTTTGTTGGGTTTGCTAAACTCCTCAGGTTACTATAGCAAAAGCCCTTTTGATACATAATCTCCAAAAATTTGGGGAATCCGAAAGGAACAGAGGTGACTTTTGTCACTATTTTAATTTTTTTGCCCATGGCAAAACTTAAACTCTTCCATTCTCATCTGTTAAAACACAAAAACGTAACTTTTTTTATAAACTTTAACCACTTACAACTTTTTTAAAAAACCCTATATTACCCCTCTCTTTAACCCTTTTTTGCATTAAAGAGGGAATAACTTCCTTTTATATAAAAGTCTTTTTGGGCCCCACCTTTAAACGGGAAACCCCAATTATATCATAGAAAATTACTAACCCCAGTAAGGAACCCCAAGTACCATGGGCTCCCCCCCAATTATGGAACAGAACAAAAAAGGCCCCCCCTTGTGCACCCCTGCAGAGGTGACACTTTAGACAGAGTTGAAAATCACAATTTAAAATTCATATCTGCCTCCCCCGGACTTTTTGCCAGCTAACCGGGTTCATCAAGGCCGAGGTCCGATCACTTGTGGTTTGAGCCCCTTTCCCTTTTAATCGTTTTGGGGTAAACACCCCATTCAGGTGCCTGGCCCCCTTTCCTACGCACTCCCCCGCCCCAAACGCACTGCCCAACAGACACCTCAGCCTGCTGTGAGGGGTTTTCCATCTCATTCTCTATTTTTTTGCAACTGGTGGTGCCTAGAAGAACCAAGCGAATGGTGTCATATTACAAGCACATCCAAATTTCAATCCCTTGCCCTTCTTTCAATGTCTAATTGCTTTTGATTGGGAATAAAATTCCATTGTACAATAGACTCTTCATTTATTTTCCCCAAAGAACTTTCCTATTTTAAATATATTAATTTAATAGACTAGCCCCCCTTTAATACTTTTTCCATTGTAGTATAGTTTTGTTTCAAGACTATTTTCATAAACCACTTTCTTTTACAGTAATTTTCCCATATCTTTTTAATAATGTGAAGGGCTCTATGGCTAGCCCTCCTCCCTCTCCACTTTTTAAACCTCACAACTTCCCCATTAAGATTTTTCCCAAATCGGCTCACAGTAGCCACCCAATTCCCACTAAAAATGGGAGCATGAAAAAAATATGGGAGCTCAAAATATATCAGTTTCTTCGCCCCCATTGCAACCCAGTTGCATCCACTTCGCACTAGATCGCGCTGAACGAAACAAAAAATCTATACTAGTGGTACTACTGGAAAAATACCTTTCCACTCCCGGGCCGCAGCCGCCCAAAAAATGGACGCACATCCCTTTGAAAAAAGCAATATAAGCATATCAAATTTGGTAAATAAAACCGTGGCCTCACAGGGAAAATACCTATCTCATTACAGGACCCAGGGAAAATGGGGAAAACTTTTAGGGGGCAGGCGGGAGGAGGGAAGGGGGGGGGGCGCGCGAGGGTGATGGAAGGGAGAAAAAAAAAAAACAAAATATGTGAACTTGATGTTTCCCCATATATAAAAATTTCAACTGTGTATATCCACTTGCCTACTTAATCATTTTTTTTTAATATGGGGGAATCAGCAGAAAAATTTAAATCCAAAATTTAAAGCTTTTTAGGCCTTTGGTTTCAATTATTGATCGTTATCCATCTTGCTCTTCCTGCAACAAAACTAAATCAGTTGCCCTTTCTTTCCCCTGTTTTTCACCAGATGCCCCCAAAAATTTTGCACCTCTATTTCGCCATTATGTACTTCCCAAAAAGTGTCTTGCTAGGGGAGTTCACCTCTGGTTTTTAATAGTCTCAGATGTTTCGAGATCCCAAAGACGAAAATCCCCGTTGGTTTTTTTCCCACAAGATCTTGGGGCAAGTACACATGCCCCATAAATCACCCCCTTTGGTTTTTAAAGATAATTGTCTTTTCTCAAAACTTCTCATCAATGGGGTTAAAAATTCTTTTTTTCCTATGAATGGACGATTTAAAGTTGCCACAGGGGTTGACCCACCCCGGGGACTGAACCAGTTTTTTTGCCCTCTCCCAAAAAAGACATGTAAAATTCATCCCCAAGATTTTTTCCTTTTTATAATGACACTAGGGTATTTAGGAATTTACCTCAGAGAATACTGGTCGCCCTTTAGAATGTGCCAATGTTTTAAGATGCTCTCATTTCATTTGCTCTATATCAAAGGTCCTATACAGTGAAATTTAAAACAGTTTTTTCTTTTTTCTTTTTTTTGATTAATAAAAGTCCTTGTCACTGGCAAAGCCCCATTAACCCCTTTCCCCAAACATTTTTTTGGGTAACCCCTTGCCTGAAAACGTGCATTTTAACTTTTTAAAATTCTTCATTGAAATCCTTAAGGGGGAACAGTTTTGGAGCCTCAGAAATTGGCCTTGGGAACCCCCCTTTTTTGAGAAGGTGGATACCCGTAAAAAAGTAACAAAATTTAGTAGCCCCATTTTTTCCGAAAAATTTTTTGTCTGATCTGCTTTTTTCATAAACATAATTTCAAGATCCAAAAAATTAAATTTTTTTCTCCCCATGAATTTCAAACGGATTTCATCCCCAAATTTTATTTTCATTGGTCGAGATACAAAATCCTGAATTTTTTTTCATACCATCCAAAAAAAAAAATATCATCAATAAAGGCCCCCAAAATAAAAACGATTGTGAAAATTTTAAGGTGTTCAGAAAAAACAAAAAAAGCTTTCCCCCCACCCCCTAAAAATAGTTAGCAAACGGTGCACGACGTTCCCATGGCTGCTCCTTTTATTGGTGATAAAAAGGCCATCAAACAAAAAAAAAGTTATGTGCAAAAAAAAAATCCCAAAAATGTAAAACAAAATCATTGTGTTCCCAAATTGGTTTCCTCTTGTTTCAAAAAAAACTTGATTGCTTTCAGGCCCAGATCATATTGGTTACTGTTTAGGGGTTTACGGTCAAAACTTGCAAAAAGTGAAAAATCCCCATCACCACTAGATCGTTAAATTTTCATCACAATACCTTCGTACTTTAGATATGAAGGAAAAAAAAAAACGAAGGCCTTTATCCATCTGCCATACCTCCCATGAGAAAAGGGCGATTCCCCAGCTCTTCCAGAGAAATGAGGGTGACGAGAATGGACAAAAAATTACCTACGAATGGCCGAGGACGAAAGGGGACGCTTCCTTTCCCCCAAAGCGCCCGGTAACCACTGGGGATTTCCTGAGACTTTACAGGTCTTTAAATTTTCTAAGGGGAATTGATAAGATTAGTAACTGCATTTTTTTCAACCCCCCTTGTTTTTTTCCCCTTCTCTTCCCACCCCCCCTTTCCCGTACCCTCTCTTTGCTTTTCCCTTTGTTGGAGGCTGTTCTTGTTTGGGGGGGGGAAAGAAAATTGTCGTTTGATTTATTATGTCCCCAATTAAAATTAGAAAAGTAGCGGGGGGGGGGGGGGGGGCGCCCCCTGTGGGGGGGTGCGGCTCTTGAAAATTATTTTAAATTTTTTTTGCCTATAAGCTGTTGGTTTCCCCCAAAATTGAGCTCATGGGGCCCAAAATGTTTAAGGGCTTGAAAATTTTTTGGGTTTTGGTTAATGTGGTGTGTTCTTTTTTTTGTCTCAGAAAAATGGGGGGGGGGTTGGGAAGGGTGCAGCTTGTGATGGTGGTGGCTCTCACCTCCCCGTTAGGTAGGGAGCATGGGGGGCTCGTGGGATGCCCTCTGTTTTTCGGCCTGCGATGAGCTCGCTTCTGAAATTTCCACATGGGAACGGGGAGGGATAGTCCTAGGGGGAAAGGTGGGGCTATCTTGGCAGTGCCCTTAAGTTGTATTTGGAAGGGGGCAGGTTAAAATCCCCCGGGAAAAGTAAAGACAGGTAAAAACCACTTTGAAACGCCCAAGACAGACATATTTTCTTGCAAGAAAGCTTGGCAAAAGGACAGTTTCACCCCTTTTAAGGCCCCCCTGGTTGGGATGCCCCCATTTTTAGCGAACTACATCAAAATCTAGAGGGGGGTGGCGAATACTTTAGGGGGGGGGGACCATACAGTTATGAGGATCTTTTTGTTGCCTGAAGGCAGATTTATTAACCTGAGGGTAGTATCGCAAAACCCCCATATCATTGTGTAATGTTATGCCCCCTGTGGGGGGGGCGAGAATTCTTTACCCTTTCGGATTTTTTTCATTATGAATGCTTTATTCTTATTTGAGGGGGGTTTTTTAACGTGGTACTTGCCCCCAAAATTTGACGGTCAAATCCCCAAACAGGGGAAAACACCAGGGGCTCTCCATGGGGATTGGTCAGCAGATTGGGATTTGAATACTGGAGGGCGGTCAATCCAATTCACGAACTTTCCCTTCTATTCTTCGGTCCATGGTTTTCTCCCGCATGCTGGCCTTTTCTCTACTCCTGTCCCACGTTTTCTGTGCGGATATATTCCCAATAGTGATTTCTGCCATCCCCCCATCCACTTAAGGGGGGGGGACCTCCCTCTGTTGGGGATGCGAGCTTGGAGATTCCGGCTATTTTTCCGTCTGATGTTTTTGGGCTTTTTAGGCGCCTGGATGCGTTTGAAAGATAATGGGGTTCATGTGAAAAATACCCCTTTCATGGGCGAAGATAGGGGTTATGCGCGGGCATATCTTTTGTTATGTTACCATGAAGGCAAAGCGCAGAAAAAAAAAAATTTTCGGGAGCTGCATTCCAGTCTCGTTCCTTCAGAATAAGTTTCGTAGTCCCCGGGCCCGCAAACCAACAATGTTTTACGAAGCAAAAACCTGTTGACACGTTCCTCCAGGGGGAAGCAAAAGGCCCAACTTGAATGGCATGGACCAATATTATCGCTGGGGCAATAGGAGGGGCAAGATTCTGGCGAATACAGCGAAAACCGTAGCATGCAGCCCGCCTTTTGCGGCGTTAAAACCCACTTCTTCGGGGATATCCTGACGAAATGGGGACATTGAGAAGGAATTTGTAGCTTTTTGAATCGTGTATGGGGGACCCCTATGAGCTCAGAAGGTGACGTCCTTTTTGGAAATTTTCTTTGCCGAGATCTCGGGTAAAAGAAGGTTTTTGGGGCGGTCAAGAAGGGAGGGGGCGGGCGGGGGTGAAGGGGCGGGAAATTTGGAAAACCCCGGGGGCCGGGGCGGTTTCCCCCGCAGAATTTTTTAAAAAAGTTAAACGGAAATTCCCCCCGCTGGCGGATTAATAATGCTTTTTTTCCAATTAGAGAGGTGTGCCTTTTGTTTTACGCACTGTACTACTGCTGAAAACCCCGAAAGACCCTCTTGCTAAATCTACGACCCAATTTTTTGCTGAAACAGACTATAAGGTTTTAGCAAAGTTTTTGGCTGTAGGTTGCAAAATTTTTTGCCCACCCTTTTACTCCCGCCGAAGGTTTTTTTGTAATAGGCACTCTACAAAAAAGTTAGAAAGCTATAGCGGCCATGGCAAGCCGGTCAGAGGCGCACCCGGTATTCCCGCTTTTTAGCCCGGATGCCCAAAAGGCCTTTGAAAGGTTTTCCCGGCCCTTTTTTGGTGCTATCTTTCACGACGTGGATTTGGGAACCCCTTCGTCGGCTTCCTGCCCCTATGGTCCAATGCCCACAAAATTTGCTTATTAACAACCGCTTTCCCCAGTTTTTGCCTTTATAGGGAGCTAAAACAGGGGTGTCTGCTTTTCCCTTGTTATTTTAATTTTTTTTCCATGCCCTTTTTATTTTTAACTCAATCACCTTATATGAAGGGATTTTGTCCCCAGGCAGAGAGTAAGGTCACAGCTTATGCTGATGACCTTCTTCTTTAAGATTTTTGGAACCCCCGGAGAATTTAATCTATTTGATGATATGGTGACCCCCTGGACTCGTTGGGCTACACGATCATTGTGGCAAAAAGGGGGTTTTTTCTCTCAAAAAGGCCCTGTGAGCCACTCTGTTGGAGCTATCAGATTAGGTGGTGCAGTCGGCCTGGAATTTCCCAGGGGGGTTGGTGACTAACTTCCAAATAAATTATCGGCAAAATGTCCAGATATCTGGGGCTTAGTGCAAATATGAAAAAGGGCGTCCCCCGTGTCCTTTTAGGGAGATGTAATTTAATTAAAATGGGGAATTCCCGCGCTCCTGTACATTTTTTATATGCTTCCCTATATTTGCGGCGAGGGTGGAAGCACATCAAAGCCAAGACAATTTATATGGAACTCTAAGAGGGGCCCAATTCCTTTTAGTGTTCAACAGCGCGAATACAGGAGGCCCAGGATTCCAACATTGCCTTTTTAACTTGGCGGCCTTAGGCCCTTTTTTGACAGATGGATGCAATCTAAGGTCTTCCGGGGTAGCTCATTTGATCGGAAGGGTTACAGGGATCTCGTCATTAAATTTTTTACATTACCCTATGGAGGTCCCTCAGTAGGGGAAAGAAGTCAGTGTTATGCCGAATGGGGGGGCAAAGGGGAAAGATTTTGGAACTTAAAATTTTTAACCCGGCTATTCTCCTTTTTATCTCTTAGTAACCCCAAGTTCCGGGGGGAAAGCACAAAAAAACTTTTAGAATGGCACAGTTTAGGGTCACCAAGTGAAAAAAACGTAATCCCCCAAAATAAAAGATATATTCTATTTCAGAATTGCAAGCCCCTTTCACGATACCCCCGATTCCCTTTTTTGTTATTAAAAGGGATTTTTTTTATATCTCGAGGTGAAACGGCCCTAAACATGGAATGGATACGATTTTTATCGGTGTTCTTAAACCCTCCTTTCAAGACCGAGCCGTGTCGGTGCCTTTGTATCTTTTAGGGACTTGGATATGGGAACACGCTTTTGGGGGTAGCAGATGGAGGAAAAAGACGTGACATCACCCCAGTTCGATTTTTAAAGGCACTAGCTGACACTTATAAGTTTTTGCCCGGGTGTAGGTACGTTGAGTGTTTATGAAGGTGGGCACAAAGCATAATTTTAACCCATTAGGGGGGGGCGTTTTGGGCAGGTTTTAAACGACAATTGTTTTAAAGTGGTCGCCAGAGCGGACCTATATCATGCCTTTGGGGCTGCCCTTAATACTGGAGTTTTGGCTCATGTAACGGTTATGAATCAAACCCCAAATTGTCATTTGTTGCTGGTTCCTCAGGGCACTGTCGGTACTGCGAAACGGATGGACAAGAAGTACACGGGGGGTAAAAAAAGGGTACTCACGTTGGGCAAAAAGGAGCACGAAAGCTATTTCAGGTATGGCTCCAACCCGTGGGGCCCCCCCCCTTGGATTATTTAAAAATAAAAAATTGATTTCCCAATGGCATGGATTGGGGAGGGCCCCCCCTTGCAAAAGAAAAAAGGGTGAGGAAGTTTTTTGGTTATGGGAAGATTTTTAAAAACATTGCCGACGGATACTAAGGGTAGTATAAGGCGCTGTTTTGAGCCAACCTTGTGGTACCAGTGTATGCAACTGGCGGGTGCTGATCCAATAGACTTGCCGATGGAAGGTGGTTCTTGAGCGAGAATTACAGGTTTCACTGGAATCTGCTCGTAGAAGGTACAAAACTATAGAAACTGGAAGGGTAATATAGTGGCCTGCAGGAGCAAATGCGCCGTTCTATGCCTGGCGGGGAGGGGGGGAAGTCGCGCACCTGAGCCAATGTTATATACAAAGGGAAATGAGACACACCGCAGCTTTAGAAGTTAATTGGGTTTGATTTAATGTTGTTCCTGCACAGTCGCAATCGAGCTGTCATGAAACTGTAATTTAACATGTAAAAGACTGTGTAATGTTTACTATGTTTTTTGTTAGGCCATGTTCACACGGCTTAAAATGGGCCGTATTTCGGTCCGTAATTACGCGCCGAATTGCGCCAATTACGGGCTGAAAACGGCCCATTCATTACGGTAATTAACAGTTCTCGAAGCCGCCGGGCGGGGAGATAAGTGACATGTCACTTTCTAGCGGCGTATACGCGCCGCTAGCAGTGATTGTCTATGGGCCGGCGAAGTGGGGCCCCCCCGTCAATCCCCCGCTCCCGCCCCGCCCCCGTCCACATGGCGTAATAGCGGGGCGTAATTACGCCTTGCAAATACACCATGTGAACCTAGCCTAAGAAATTAGCATTAACAAATAAGAAGAAAATAATATTGTCCTTGACTAAATGATTATGTTGTATTTTTTGATATAATATTTGTAATGAAAAGATTTTATGATACTATTTGTCACTATTGCTTCCATTTTGTATACGTCAAGGATTAATGTTAATAAAAACAATTAAACAAAAAACGATATGAAGGAAGGACAGTGACAAAGGGCATCAGTATACGATCAACATACGTGCTAGGTCCTTGTGTTAAATTGTTTCTACCTGAGACTATCGGTCTTCCTGGTATTGGCACACAACCTCTTTATGCACTTTTGGTAATGCATAATAGGTGCAATAGTAGGATTCAATTTAGCAGGGAATTTCTTCTCCTCCTCGGTAATTAATTTTTTCTCAATTCCCAGATCCAAAACCCTTTTTTAAATTCCTTCAGATACTCATTGGTTGGATCTTTTGGAACCCTTTCTCATTTGTTTTCTGAATCACCAAGTATTCTCTCACCATTGCTCTTATAGTCATTTTTATTTATATGAACAATATTACCACCCTTGTCACTGGGTTTGATTACTATTCCCTGTTAGATTTTTAATTCTGCAATAGCTACTTCTTCCTCCCATTTTAAATTTAAAGAAGATGGTTGTCATTGGTGCTAATTCCTTTATATCTTGCGTTACTACTTCCACAAACGTACCCAATAGATTTATTGTGTTTATCGGAGGTATATTCCTAGATTTTGGCTTCAAATTTGTCAAAGGTATATCTAGAATTATGGGGTCTCCTTCACCTTCAACCTGCAATTGTTCAAGATCACCAATGTTTTCTCCTCTAGTTTCCTTTAAAGGTTTGTCATCATTACTTTTCATTTTATGTATTTATGCAAAGCCATCTTTCTAGCAAGAGATTAATATTTTTTTACTCATACAAATTCATTAAAATTTGGGATGAAAAGTGAACTAAGACCATTTTGACAAAAACCTGTTTTTGATTTTCCGTTAATCTTTTGGAGGATAAGTTAATCACTTGTAGTGCTCCATCCTTTTTTATTTCTGAAAATTCCCCTTCTCTCGTCCCTCAAGAGAATCCTTGGTGGTTCTAAAAAAAGTGGATGCATTTGCGTCTGGAGATTGAGTTTTGCACTTTTGTTCCATAACCTGTCCATTTCCTGCCACTGGTGGAGTGTTTGTATTGCCATTTGAAATCATTGCCTGTGCTCCCACACCATGGGACACCACACCACAGGATGCAGAAGAGGACAATTTTATTTGACCCCACTGATCCTTCTCTGATTGACATCTCTGAGGATCTGATCTTTTTATGTTTGAGTAGAAGATTTTTTGTGTGTTTTTTTATTTGTCCAACCTCTGTTTTTTCTCTGACCCTTCCCCAACCAGTTTTCTTACCCTGCGTAAAAACTATTAATAAAACCTGTGGAGGATTCTTCTACAGCAAAAGTCTCTGAATCTGACAAATCTAAAATTATAGATTAGGTTTGTAGCTAAATCTACTATTTGTCCAAATATAAACCTGATTATTATCAAAATCTTTCCGATCCCTCAGATATTTGTTGTTTCCTTTCTTTAATTTTTCTTCAGGATTCTATTTTTCGCGTAATTTTTTGTTCTTTTTCAGGAAATCTGGATGGGCCCGAAATTTATTAATCTCCCACTATCTCCTGATTTTAGTTGTTACTTAATTTATTGAATGAAATCCTTTCTTTTATTCTGACAGGTATTTCATCAATCTCAGAGAGCATTCAGCTGGGCAGTTTTTCCAACTTAATAAATAAAAATAGGGTCCTCTAAATGTGTATTTGGTCTCAAGCTAATCCGTAATCCTCTATATCAATTTGTTGTTTGTATATTGCCCTCTAGACTGGCTATTCCCAGCCTGCCCGATTTTTTTGTTTGTAAGTTTTATTTAATTTCTGAAAGGCTGTATGGGATGTTAGTTTCATTCAATGGAATTGGTTGGTTAGAAAATTTCTACATTTAGCTTCCTGTGAAAAAATATCCAAATTAATTTTCTGACTCAAAAAGCCTGCCATTCCCTAGATTTCCCCCTTGAACATTCTGTTCACCAAACTTGTCACATAATCTCCAAAAATTGGGAAAATCTCGCAAGAGAAACAGAGAGTGATTTTGATCACTATATTTACTATTTTGCCTTTAGGCAAACTTAAACTCTATCAGTTCTCTATCTGTTAAACACTAAACATAACTTTTATTATATTTAAATCTTAACCTCTATACACATATTTAAAAACCTGATCTTCACCTCTCATTTTTAAACCTTTTTGCTTCTGAAAGAGGGAATAACTCCCTTTCTACTATCAAGGGCTGGTGGAGACCACCTAAATTTAAAAGGGGGAGCCTTATATCTATAGCAAATTACTAACTCCAGTAAGGGATCCCAAGCCTACCACCTGGGCATTCGTACCCAATCTCATGGACACAAAACAAATAAGGCCCCCTTGTGACACCCCTGCAGCAGGTGACACTTGTAGACAGAGGTGAGGGAAATCACAATTTAAAAAGTCCCTATCTGACCTCGCCGACATGTTTCGCCAGCTAACCTGGCTTCATCAAGGCTTAGAGGTCCGATCACATGTGGTTTGAGCTCACTTCCTTTTATATCATGTTAGGTAAAGGGATGTGCGCTCGCATTGTTGTGGCGAGCTGCGGCCCGGGAGCGGATTGGTACCTATTCATGTATGTACTCATCTATGTATAGATTTATTGTTTCTGCTTGCAGCAAATGATCTAGTGCGAAGTGGATGCAACTGGATGCAATGGCCGTTGAAGATACTGATATATTTTGCATGCTCCCATGTTTTTTGCAGGCTCCCATTGTGAAGTGGTGGATTGGGTGGCTGGCTGTGAGCTGTAAGAGAGAATCTTCAATGGGGAAGTTGTGAGGTCAAACTGTGGGAGGGAGGAAGGGCTAGCCATAGAGCCTACAGCATTATTAAAATGAATATGAATATTACTGTACATGTAAAAGACAAGTTGGTTTTGAAAATAGTCTTGAAAACAATACTATCAGTACAATGGAACATGTATTTAATGGGGCCTGCAGCTCTATTAAAATGAATATGCATATTAGATATATAGGAGAAGTGCTTTATGGGAAGATAATATGACAGTAGTCTATTGTACAATGGAATTTATATTCCCAATCAATATGCATATTAGACATTGAAGAGAAGGGGCTAATGGGAGTTGTAAAGTTGGTAGTTGTGCTGTGTAATGTGACACCTATTCTTTCTTTGGTTCATTTTAGGTGCACCACGCAGTTGCAATAATTATGAGAGAAGTGAGACGGAAGCCCATCCACGTCAGGGTGAGGTGTCTGTTTGGTGCAGTGCGTTGGTGAGGGCAGTGCTGGTAGGTTGGGGCAAGGCCCCCTTGTGGAGATGGTGAATTTGTCTGAAGATTGTTGGGTCATGAGAGCATGGTGGCAGCTTTAGCAGCACATGTTATGAGTGTGCGTGCAGGAGAGCGGAAAAGGGGGAGTGGGGTTTTATGTGGATTCTCTGATGGCTAATTGGTGAGCCACCTGATTGGGGTGTTTACCTAACATGATATAAAAGTAAGTGAGCTCAAACCACAAAGTGATCGGACCTCTAAGCCTTGATTTAAGCCAGGTTAGCTGCGAAACATGTCGGCGAGGTCAGATATGAAAGTTTTAAATTGTGATTTCTCACCTCTGTCTACAATGTCACCTGCTGCTGGGGTATCACTCGGGGGCCTTTTTTTTTCTGTGTCCATGAGATTGGGGACGACTGCCCAGGTGGTAGGCTTGGGATCCCTTACTGGGTTAGTAATTTGCTATAGATATAAGGCTCTCCTGTTAATAGGTGGTGCTCCACCAGACTTGATAGTAGAAAGGAAGTTATTCCCTCTTTCAGAAGCAAAAAGGGTTAAATGATGAGGTGAGAGATCAGGTTTTTAAATAGTGTGTATAGGGGTTAAGAGTTATATATAATAAAAGTTACGTTTTAGTGTTTAACAGATAGAGAACTGATAGCGTTTAAGTTTGCCTACAGCAAAATAGTAAATATAGAGACCTGTTTGATCTCTCCTGATAAGCTGCCAGCACTGGTTGCTATAGCTACAGACCTGATGTCCACAGCAGGCCAGTAGAAGCCAGTAAACACGCACCTGAATTCAAAAGTAAAACCGAGAAAACAGGACTGAGGTGAGATGAGTCAGTGTAATAAGACAACCCGTTTAAGGTCTTTTGACACATTGCTGTAATATTGAATTTTTTACATGATTTTCATAGAATGTTGGCAAAGCCCCTCACCCCTATTGTCACATATGATTAAAATGGGAATGTATCCATTTACTGGCAGAAGTAAGATAAGAGAGATCCTGAAAATGGTCATATTAGGGAGAGCTTTTCTCTGACATATAACTTGTACATGTTTTACTGTATTCCACTGTGTATTGCCCTTGGGCTGAATTGCTATCTGATATCAATTAATTTCCTCTTTTTCACTTTTTTACCTTTTTAATTGGTAATAATATTAAAAGTTAAGTTTTACGTCTTGTCCAGTTATTAAAGACCCAGAAAATGGTGAGAAATTTCACAAGTCCAGCCGCAGCCAACTGCAGAGGTGAGCGCAAACATGTTTTATGGAGTCATCAGGAACAAGAGTAGATCTGTAACAGAAGATCTCTCAATAATCATAAAGATCACTAAAAACTATTTTCATAAACACCCCCCCAAAAGTCTCTTCGAGGGTCTTCCACCATGTTACTAAAATTTTGCATCCTTGTTGCTTTTGGGATCACTATTTGGCATTCTGCCACTTTTGGGGAATTTCTATCGTGAGGGCGGGCGAAAGGGTTTTTGTTTAGCCACTCCCCTTTCCCTTCCTTGAAGTTTTAGGAGAAAGTTTTTGGGATGGCTGTGAACCCTTCATTTAAAGGGTTAAAGTAAAATTTTGGCCTGGGACAACCCTTTATGTTGAAAAAATAATGTATAAAAACTTGTAAAAAAATTTTATCTGTTTTGGTTTCTTGTATTTGGTTGAGGCCAAAAATGTGGGCCAACAAAATACAAAATGAAAATTAAAGAAAAAATTTTGCAGATAATTAAACATAAAAAAAGTATTTTTTCATTATAACATCAAAAGAGTGCTGGAAAGTGGAAAAACATTTCTAGATGAAGACAGGACATCTTTGGGTCATGCTGGAGCCCAAACTGTCCATTGTAGACAGTTATCTAAAAGATACTATTTTTTTTGTCAACAGTGGGGTAAATAAATTTTTCAAGTTTTTGGGTTTATCAAGTTTGTTGTGCTGATGAATCCCAAAAAAAAGAGGGAGGGTAATGCTTTGTTCCTGGAAATCTAAGGAAAGTTTTAGAAAGGAATAAGCAAGCACCATTGGGAATTAACTGAAGAAAATAATTGCTCACCCGTTTTTAACAAACGAGGGAGGGTTTCCCCTGAGCCCCCGCAAGCAATGTGTAAGTTTACAGGGAGCAGAGCCTAAGAGGGCCCCTTAGTTTTCACAGAGCCCCCCGGGGG
>JAODAL010075490.1:0-13976 GCA_025379985.1 Phyllomedusa bahiana
TAATTTGTACTGTCTTCACTACTTACCTACATGTTTATACATGGTTCTAAATATATATTTGTTGTTCAGGATTTGGACGTGGAGGAACAGAAAGTCACACCTTCAAATGAACAAGTAAGTAGGTTAACCTCTGAAAATGCAATTAAAGTATGGTGAAAAATAGCTGAAATTAGGATTCTATACTTTGAGGTTCTTCTCAGCTTTGCCCCCTTTATCAGCAGGAGCAGTCCAATAATAGTGTGCTTTGCCTGTTGTTGCTTTGCAAATCAATCTGCAGACCAGCAGGGGCGCTGATCAAAAGCTTTAAA
Source organism: Phyllomedusa bahiana (assembly GCA_025379985.1). Classification (NCBI taxonomy): domain Eukaryota; kingdom Metazoa; phylum Chordata; class Amphibia; order Anura; family Hylidae; genus Phyllomedusa; species Phyllomedusa bahiana. The sequence continues at coordinate 309 of JAODAL010075490.1, forward strand.
AAACGTGCGCACTGTTAAGGGCCGTTCACACGGCTTATTTCAGCGCGGATTGGCGCCGTACTGCAGCGTAAATTACGGTAATCCACAGTTCTCATAGACAACAGGGGATTCTGTCGCTCCTACCCGCTCGGCGAGTCCGCCGGGTGGGGACAAAGTGACCTGCACATTACCCAGGCGCAATACGCGCCGTGGATAATGGAAGTCTATGGGGCCGGCGGGCCGCGCCCCCGCACCCGCCCCTTATTCAAGCCGGAATTGCAAGCGCAATCCGGCTCGCAATTCCGTCTTGAATATGCCATGTGAACCGGGGCTTATGGTGCAAGATAGGGAATAGTAATGGACAGGGGACCCAGAAGCTTCAGTTACATGGGGTCCTGAAATCACTTGTGACAGCCCTGCTGCAGACTGTTGGGGGCTGTCTATGTCAGGCTGTATTTTCTGAATAAAAAAGCACATTTGCGGGTGGATTTGCAGAGCAATGCCAAGGTACTTTGATATCAGTAAGCATATAAGCAGAGAGATAATGAACATAGGGGAGCATTAAAAAATTATATAAAAAAGAAAATTACCCAATGGAAAAAAAAATATCATATAAAAGTCACACATTGTTTTGTCAATATGTGAAAAGAAAACTTTTGATAGTGTCGTCCCTAATAATACCACAACACTAGACCATATTTGCCAACTTTTGGAAGTGGCCTTCAGGGAGATTTTGAATTGCAGCATGTCACCTTGATGGTTTGAGTGGGCCACACCCCCTGTTTTACATGGCCAGTCCTCTTTTGCACAAAGCCACACCTTCTTGTCACAGGTTGGATCGCCACACCTCCTTGGACGTTGGATCTCCACACCCCCTTGGATGTTAGATCACCTAACCTACATCCAAGCTTGTTAACACCACATCAATCAGTTTTCCTTCAGAGCTGAGCTACAATGTGGTCCCTATGCACCAATTGATGTCTGGGCAGCATCTCATGATGTTTTAACCTGGCACCACCACTATTTACAGAGCTACCCACAGCCAGTAAGAAAGTGCACAGATATATAAAGTGGTTTAGCTGCCATGTAGGCTTAGGCTATGTTCACACGGCTTAAAATGGGCCGTATTTCGGTCCGTAATTACGCTCCGGAGTGCGCAAATTACGGGCTGAAAACGGCCCATTCATTACGGTAATCCACAGTTCTCATAGAGAACTATGGATTACGTCTCCTCTCCCTGCTTGGCGAATATGCCGTGGGGGTAGATAATTGACATGTGAATTACTAGCGGCGTATACGCGCCGCTGGTAATGCAAGTCAATGGGGCCGGCGAAGGGGCCGGCCCTCGCCAACGCTCCTCCCCCTGCCCTCCACACGGCGTAATTGCGGGCGCAATTATGTCCCGCAGTTAAGCCGTGTGAACATAGCCTTAGGCTAAAACCGACTGAACATTGTCAACTTGTGACTATGTTTGGCCCCTTTTCAGCCATATATGCTGCACTAGTGTATAGTGTGCGGCGCATTATTGTAGCGTTTTTCGGCACAGGTTTTGCTTTGGCTATTAATTTGTATGGGAGGAAACCTTGTCCAAAACCTCATTAAAACTTCATCAAGAACCCCTTCTGAAGAAGCGAGTTTCAGGTGAGGTTGAAAAATCAGCGTCCAAATAAGCGTGTGGACATCCCCTAATAGGCTGCCCAAGGGTGTGTTCTAAAAGTTACCAGTACGTGATATGGCCGGTACAAATAAAATCCCGGCACTGGCCCCCTTGGCAGTAAAACCATCCCTGGCGGTGGTTTACCAAACTGGTGGCAAACCTACCATAGCAGGAGATTTACCAACTCTTCAGGGAGCCCGGGAAGACTCCCCCTTTTTTAGGGAGTCTCCCTGACGACCAGGAAGAGTTGATAAGTATGCACTAGACCTTCCTGGTCCTTGCCATCTTATGTAACGATAGTGCTCTTCAGCCTGCTGGGAGCCAGAAGCCCTCAACCTCCAGCGTGTGCTGTCATTGAGTGTTACACCTGCCTGCTGGCTACATGGGCCCACAGTCACCATGCAGAATTGGTATTTTAGATGACAGGTTACAGGATATCTGAGAATAGGCTTAGAATGCAAACTCATTGGGCAACCAGGAGGGGTTCGCTGGGTCTAGCAGCCAAAGCTGGCTGGCATAGGCCACACTTTCCTGTCAAAGTCCATGCGAGTCCCGAAAGCTGTCAAACACCGGAAGACATTCAAGGAAAGAGTGATAATGTAACAGAACAAGAGTGCAAGGGGGTAGCTGTAATAAGTGACTATTATATTGTAGCTAGCGTCACCGTTTAGCAGCACCAGGACGCTGTATGCCAAAGCAGCACAATGTCCAGTTGCCAGGCGTGCACCAGTCTGGAAGCATGGTCAGTTTGCAGAACTCCAGATTGGACCCACTGGACCATAGACTAGGGGCCACATGTATGAATGTTTAGGTCTAAAACTCACTTTTTTGCCCATACGTTACTATGGGCAAAAAAGTGAATTTTAGACCTAAACCGTTTTCATACATATGGCCCTAGGTTGTTCACAGAGAATTGCCAGGACTGGACAAATTGTAGCAAACCATCAGCTGTGAGAAGGAAGTCTTAGGTTAGGTTGGTTTTTAACCTAACTTTTAAACAAACAAATGTCTTCATTAGCAGAAATCAAAAAACATGTAAAAAAATTGTACATATAATTTTGATTATACTTTGAGGCTTGACTGCACAATCTCCATTGTACTGACCTACTCTTCTTTTCTTGGGGTTTCAGCAAGCACAATAGCAAGGGGGAATCCCCCCCTAACTTGCAATGAATTGTTTGTTCCTGCCTCCTTTTGATATGCCAGTACTATATAAAAATGTATTGTCATTAATAACATCTGGTGCCTTGACCACCGTCTGATCTACCTGTGTCAACGTTAGCAGCGCAACATCCGCTAATACCACTTTAAAAAATAGATAATGACAATTGTAATCATACGTTTGATATAGAAGTCAAATATTATGGGAAGTGGATGTGATTATCAGAAATAAAAAGAAATACTTTAAAAAAGACAAATTGTCTTGTGTCTTTATAACTGCACGTTCTAAAAATAAATGGATTTAGTATATGATGACTTCAGATATAGAAGATGGATATAAGGAATAGATGATAGCCACATAGCACCAGAATTTGGAGCCTTAGCATCATTAGTGGCTGTTAAAAATTGATTGCCAAAGCTCTTCAGTTTGCCCATGTACGATACCTACTTTCAGGGCTTCCATTAGTCAGCTATCAACCGTTTCAGAGCCTCATACAGCCAAATCAAATGGGGCCCCCACTCGTTACTAGTTCCTATTTTTTTTAACATATCAGAGGACCCTTTTCGATTAGGGCCCCTGACAGGAGTACTGCCCGTACTGCCCCAAATTTGGTCACCCCTGCCTAGTTTAGATGGTGTTGATAAACATTAAAGGCGACATGTATGAACTTTGACACGCAAGGCCAGTTCGAAATAGCTTTAGAGTAGCGTAGAATGCTCCAGTTTTGTATGAACCTGTCCTACTGCGGGTCAATTGAGCATCATAAGGTGGAGTGCAGGTAATCCTGGGACAAATTCTATCTGTGCCCCATAGTAAGCACAATAGTTGATGCGCAAGAGAAGACTCCACAGAATTTCTGACAGTTAGGGACAAGCTTAGTGATGTTAGTTTTAGAACTGTATCAAATAAAATAATGTCCAAAAAAATAAAAAAAATTTTAAAATTGTATCATATAAAATATTAAATGTCTCTTTAAAATTTAATAAAAAAAAAATTAAATAATATTAAATTAATATTAAATTAAAAATTATAAAATAAATAATAATTTAAATAATCTAAAATCAGAAAACAATACAAAAAAATGCAGCATCCACCAAAATCCCATTTTAAATAATATTTAGAGATTACAAACAATCACTGCATTCATTAGAATGTAAATAGAAGTATTGAATGGGATTCAGTTTAATGGGAAACTATGGTAGTGATCTTCCCTTTGGTGCACTACAGGCCAGAAGCGTGGTGTTTCCGAATCTTGCTTAAGTTGAATAAAGGTAGAGCAGCAAAATAAAGTCAACACTGATGAAACATTTAACGATTAAAATTAGTTTTCATTTAATTTAGTAAAGCGAAAAAATACAGAATCAAAACAAAATTTACTTTAATAATTAATTTTAATCTGAAAATCACCCCACGAGAAGGAAATAACAGAATACAATTAAACGTTCTTAACTATGACTAACAGTAACAGCTGCACTGTCAGCACTGGGACCTAGAGTAGCTCAGGGGTCTTGTTTAAAAAGCCAGCGATCAGGGCAGACAAAAATGCTGGGCCGCTGCTGCCCTTTGGTTTTAACTGACACAGATTATAATTTATTGCAAATATGAAATGCTAATACATTTTCTAAAATGTAAAGAAAACATGTAAGCAGTTACCCTTTATGAATTAAAAAAAGTAAAAAACAAAAATAAATAAAATAAAAATAAAATAAATTAAATATTAAAAAAAATAATTGGGATACATACAACAAAAAAAACCTACAAAATATTAGGTACCACATGACCGTAATAACCTGTAGAATTAATCCAACAAGTTATTAAGGCCGTGTTCACACGGCTTATTCCCGGCGGATTTGTGAGCCGGATTGCGCTCACAAATCCGGCGTGGAATAAGGGGCGGGGCCGCCGCTCCCCGACCCCATAGACTGTCCCTTATCAAGGGCGCGACAGCGCCGTAAATAATGTGCATTTCACTTTCTCCCCCCCGCGGCGGATTCGCCGAGCAGGGGAGAGTGACGGAATCACTGTTCTCTATGAGAGCAGTGGATTACCCTAATTAACTCCGACGGATTGGCGCCGTACTGCAGCGCAAATCCGGCGCGCAGTACGGCGCCAATCCGCGGAGAAATAAGCCGTGTGAACGAGGCCTTAGTGTAAAATGTGAATATATATAGAACATATAGATGCTTAGTGACCCTGTTACCTTTGTATGTAAATTGTAACGGAGCGGCGCCGACAGACGTATGCCGAGGCGCCGACCGCCGACATCCGGGTGTGGATCCTCTGTGATCACCGCAGGCGAGGTGGTAGCTGGAGGAAACCCCGCCAGGGAGTGGAGTCTAAGGGCCCCCGGTCTTCACCAGAGCCCGCCGCAAAGCTGGGATGGATTTGGCTGCGGGACCCCCAGGTCACTACCCCTGGCGTGGCACACCCGCGGGGACAGCCGAGGTTTCGGACAGGAACACAGGAACGTAGGGAAACAAAAGCAGGGCAGGTAAAAGCACTCAGGAACACAGCAGGATACAGGAGGGATCAACGTACACATGACACCACAGGATACGGCAGGAACTGGACGGGAACACAGGAGATTTCAGACCAGGAACACGGCAGGAACAGGAGAGACATACAGGACAGGAACACAGCAGACAACGGAGACAACAGACAGATGGCCAGGAGCTCAGTATGGGAAGCAGCAACTGGAACGCAGCAACTCAGGGGTTTAAAGTCTCCAACAGCAGACCTGAGATGCTGGCAGGAGCTCAAGATGGAAGACAGCAAGATACTGTAGACTGCAATGAACTGACCCAGAGTAGAGGCAGCAACTTCCTCTTATAGCTAGAGGTCAGAGGTGAAGAGGAAGTTGCACGGAGCAGGACACGAATAAAAGGCAGGAAGCTGCCGCGCGCGCCCCCTAGAAGGTGCAGAGCACAGACAGGACCAGGAAGCAACAAGACTGGACAGGACAGGTAAGTACATAGCAGAACACAGGCTGCTGGGACCCCTGCACAGGGAGCCCCAGCAGAGACATGGCAGGCACGGACAGGCCGACGGTCCAAGGCAAGGACCGCGGCATGAACCGTGACAGTACCCCCCCCTCAAAGCCCCCTCCTCCCCCTCCAAATCACAGAATGGCATTCCACATAGGCCAGGGGCCCGCAACTTCTACGGGGGCACCCCCAAAAACCAAGTTACAGGCTGTATAATAGCCAGTTATAGGGAAAACCTAGAAACGGAGGGTGCATGGGAGGAACAAGCGGGGCACTAGGCAAAATGGGAGGGGAACCCAGGGCGGGCAATAAGCCACGGGGACTCAGAAGGCTCAGGGCGAGACCGTAAGCCCGGGGGACTCAGAAGGCTCAGGGCGAGACCGTAAGCCACGGGGACTCAGAAGGCTCAGGGCGAGACCGTAAGCCACGGGGACTCAGAAGGCTCAGGGCGAGACCGTAAGCCACGGGGACTCAGAAGGCTCATGGGCGAGACCGTAAGCCACAGGGGGACTCAGAAGGCTCAGGGCGAGACCGTAAGCCACGGGGACTCAGAAGGCGAGACCGTAAGCCACGGGGACTCAGAAGGCGAGACCGTAAGCCACGGGGACTCAGAAGGCTCAGGGCGAGACCGTAAGCCAACACAACAGACGGACGCTCTGGGCTGGACCATGAGCCGGGCCAAACGTAAGCTCTGGGCGGGACCATGCGCCGGGCCAAACGTAAGCTCTGGGCTGGACCATGAGCCGGTCCAAACGGTCGCTCTGGGATGGACCATGACCCGGTCCAAACGTAAGCTCTGGGCTGGACCATGAGCCGGGCCAAACGTAAGCTCTGGGCTGGACCATGAGCCGGGCCAAACGTAAGCTCTGGGCTGGACCATGAGCCGGGCCAAACGTAAGCTCTGGGCTGGACCATGAGCCGCGCCAAACGAAAGATCTGGGCTGGACCATGAGCCGGGCCGACCGTAAGCTCTGGGCTGGACATGAGCCAGCGGAACAGACAGACACTCTGGGCGAACCATGAGCCAGCGGAACAGACAGACACTCTGGGCGAACCATGAGCCAGCGGAACAGACAGACACTCTGGGCGAACCATGAGCCAGCGGAACAGACAGACACTCTGGGCGAACCATGAGCCAGCGGAACAGACAGACACTCTGGGCGAACCATGAGCCAGCGGAACAGACAGAGACAGACATGACAGCAGGTAACGGCCGAAAAACGTAGGCGAGGTCACCCCGGCGGAATCCATGGTCAGTTCATACTGTAACGGTGCGGCGCCGACAGACGTATGCCGAAGGCGCCGACCGCCGACATCCAGGTGTGGATCCTCTGTGATCACCGCAGGCGAGGTGGTAGCTGGAAGACCACGCCAGGGAGCGGAGTCTAAGGAGCCCCTGGTCTTCACCAGAGCCTGCCGGAAGCAGGATGGATTTGGCTGCGGGACCCCCAGGTTCACTACCCTGGCGTGGCTACCTGCGGTGACAGCCGAGGTGCAGGACAGGAACACAGGAACGTAGGAGAACATAAGCAGGGCAGGTAGAAAAGCACTCAGTGAACACAGCAGGATACAGGAGGGATCAACGATACACATGACACCACAGGATACGGCAGGAACTGGACGGGAACACAGGAGATACAGACCAGGAACACGGCAGGATACATGGGAACAGGAGAGCCCCTACAGGACAGGAACACAGCAGACAACGGAGACAACAGACAGATGGCCAGGAGCTCAGATGGGAAGCAGCAACTGGACCAGCAACTCAGGGGTTAAAGTCTCCAACAGCAGACCTGAGATGCTGGCAGGAGCTCAAGATGGAAGACAGCAAGATACTGTAGACTGCAATGAACTGACCAGAGTAAGGCAGCAACTTCCTCTTATAGCTAGAGGTCAGAGGTGAAGAGGAAGTTGCACGGAGCAGGACACGAATAAAAGGCAGGAAGCTGCCGCGCGCGCCCCCTAGAAGGTGCAGAGCACAGACAGGACCAGGAAGCAACAAGACTGGACAGGACAGGTAAGTACATAGCAGAACACAGGCTGCTGGGACCCCTGCACAGGGACCCCAGCAGAGACATGGCAGGCACGGACAGGCCGACGGTCCAAGGCAAGGACCGCGGCATGACCCGTGACATAAATACACAGATAACAGAATAAATGTAAAAGGACCATACTGTTCTTGGTAAACTCTACAATTTAATATAGAAGTATTCTAAATCTTAAAGTGTACTAACACTTATTTTCTCTGCGTTTTTATAATAATTTTAGTAATATCACTAAATATTCTTACATGGTCTTTCAATGGAGCTTTCTCCCATTACATATACACTCACCGGCCACTTTATTAGGTACACCATGCTAGTAACAGGTTGGGCCCCCTTTTGCCTTCAGAACTGCCTCAATTCTTCGTGGCATAGATTCAACAAGGTGTTGCAACGATGCTCAATTGGTACCAAGGGGCCCAAAGAGTGCCAAGAAAATATTCCCCACACCATGACACCCACCACCACCAGCCTGAACCGTTGATACAAGGCAGGATGGATCCATGCTTTCATGTTGTTGACGCCAAATTCTGACCCTACCATCCGAATGTCGCAGCAGAAATCGAGACTCATCAGACCAGGCAACGTTTTTCCAATCTTCTACTGTCCAATTTCGATGAGCTTGGGCAAATTGGAGCCTCAGTTTCCTGTTCTTAGCTGAAATGAGTGGCACCCGGTGTGGTCCTCTGCTGCTGTAGCCCATCTGCCTCAAAGTTCGCCGTACTGTGCGTTCAGAGATGCTCTTCTGCCTACCTTGGTTGTAACGGTGTGGCTATTTGAGTCACTGTTGCCTTTCTATCAGCTCGAACCAGTCTGCCCATTCTCCTTTGACCTCTGGCATCAACAAGGCATTTCCGCCCACAGGACTGCCGCTCACTGGATGTTTTTTCTTTTTCGGACCATTCTCTGTAAACCCTAGAGATGGTTGTGCGTGAAAATCCCAAGATTCAGCAGTTTCTGAAATACTCAGACCAGCCCTTCTGGCACCAACAACCATGCCACGTTCAAAGGCACTCAAATCACCTTTCTTCCCCATACTGATGCTCGGTTTGAACTGCAGGAGATTGTCTTGACCATGTCTACATGCCTAAATGCACTGAGTTGCCGCCATGTGATTGGCTGATTAGAAATTAAGTGTTAACGAGCAGTTGGACAGGTGTACCTAATAAAGTGGCCGGTGAGTGTATTTTGCTAACTCACATTTACAGACAGACAGCCTGCTTGCACAGGGTGATTTATTCTTCTAACCCTCCACCTCTCCCCCTTCCCATCACCAATGCCCCTGTAACAGGCACAGCTAGGAATAGGAAACTGCAGAGCTGAATTGTCAATCAGCGCTGAAGAACCGTCCGTAGCCTGTAGAGGAAGGGGCAAGGAGAATAGGGTCTGTGAGAACCGCCTGAAGTCATTGGGAAATTCTATTATGCAGACCAGCAATAATCAACTTATCACACTGTGAGGCAGATGCAGCTTTAGGGTCCCTATGCTATGTTGCCCCTGCTGCTTTCTAGACAGAACAGTTATTATCCTGAGAGGGAGCTGCATTACTGCCTTTTTCTGCGGACACACGCAGAGGGGCACCTGGGCCACTTGTTGGATAGCAATGATGTAGCAAATGTAAATGTAGCACAAATCTTACATAGCAAACAACTGTATATACTTAGTAACAATTTTCAGCATAGTTTTTGCTGCAGAATGATAATGATCTTGCCATACAAAAGATTTCGGAAAACAGAGGTTTCACTCCATTGGTTTGCAAATGATCTCTTCTACGAGAGTCCTTATATGGGGAGAGAGGAACAAGCAAAACCGTCATATCACAGTTATCATGTAAATGATCCTCACATTGTCTATGAACAATGACTTGTCTGTATGTCATCTACTAGTGAAAACCAGCTTTAAAAGTGAAAACGCTCGCAGTTGTCATACAGCGCTGTGGCCCCTCCTGCACCATGTCTGACAATAGAGTCATTGTAAGAACTGGAGCCAGTGCACACAAACCTACAAGGAAAAAGTCTAAACACTTCAAAAAGGACATTTAATAATATTCGATTCATATGATACAAAGAACACACAAATGAGGAGGCTACTGAGGAAAGGTACTCACAGGGCAGCAGAAAAATATGATAATTCATGCCAAAAAAATTTTATAAAATAAAGTAAAAGGCAGCTACCATTACATATACAAATACATGAATATGTAAATACTGTATAAAACCAGGTATAAACGCCAATCTTAAAAACTTCCAAAATTCAGAAGCGATCATGATGCCAAAAAGAACCTTTCTGCTATGTCCCTTAATCAGGGACCGCACTGTTTTCCGAAACGCGTTGGATATTTTGTGCTTACTATGCTCTTGTAGCTGTTGTGACGTCACTACTGTCAGCCAGCCTGTGCCTGTGTGATCCTGTGCGACTCCGGCCGGGACACTCAGGTTGAACAACACGGTATATCATCCAACTCAGCAACAGTTTAAATATTTTTGAGCTGTTCGCTTTATCTCATTTTTTTCTGTGGATCATTCATTCAATTTGGAACACTATATGGAACTTATATTTGGTGGAGAATTACTTTGGAGTGGTTATAAGATATGAATTGCGTACATTGACTATCATTGCTGTATGCATACTTCTCTGGGGTTGAATATATCAATTGGATATATTTGGTTTTTAAAGAGGTTGTCTCACTACATTGATTCATCTTTCCTCTGTCCTGTTTTCTTGGTTTCATTTTGAATTCAGGGGCATGTTTACTGGCTTCTACAAGGCTGCAGTATAAGCCAGGTCTGTAGCTATAGCAACCAGTGCTGGCAGCCTATCACGAGAGATTGAACAGGTCTGTAGCTATGGTGACCTGAGGAGCTGATGTAGCACATACAAGAGGGGATATCTCAGAATAGGTAGGACACTGCTAATGGACACATATTGCAAAGTGACTTGTTTCTGTAAGATCTTTAACATAAAAAGCAATCCTTGTAGTGAGACAACCCCTTAATAGCAGACAGCTACTTTTGAAAGATATTGCTTTTCATTTTATGAGTGTATATATTGAATAAGGTAGCGCGGCGTCAGAGAACAATATGCTAACACAAACTTCTTGACGTCAGATAACTTTTGTAAGTTTGTATATTCTTTTTCTAAGTCTTCTTTTAAGGGGTAGCATACCTCTAAGCCCATGTTCACACAGCTTAAAATGGGCCGTATTTCAGTCCATAATTACGTGCCGAAGTGCGCAAATTACGGGCTGAAAACGGCCCAGTCATTACGGTAATCCCCAATTCTCATAGAGAGCTATGGATTACGTCTCTCTCCCTGCTCGGGGGAATCCGCCGGGCGGGGAGTTTAATTGACATGGGGAATTAACAGCGGCGTATACGCGCCGCTGGTAATGCAAGTCAATGGGCTGGCGGGGTGCCGGCCCCCCCCTCACTCCCCCGCTCCCCCCCCGCCCCGGTCCCCACGGCTTTAATTGCGGGGCGTAATTACGTCCCGCAGTTAAAGCCATGTGAACATGCTAAGGGTGCGTTCCCACTGCACAGGACAAATACCGGCCCGTCTGCCGGCCGGTATTTGTCCTGTTTTGCGGCCGTCCACATGGCCGCGGGGGGGACGGCTTTTCTCTGCGATGAGCCCTCCCCCTTCACATTGGCTAGCACAGATTCCGTCCGGAAACCGGACGGAAAAATTTGTGCTTGCACAATGTTTTGCGGCCCGGCCCCGCGGGGGAAAAAAAAACCCCCGGAACGGAAATCTGTTGCAGTGGGGACTTCTGCAAGGGTTTTCCATAGAGCACCACTGCACTCATTTTCGGACGGTTTTTCAGGTGGTCTGAAAAACCGCAAACCGGCTGAAAAACCGGCCGAAAACCCGTGCAGTGGGGACATGCCCCAAGAGTGTTTTTTACTTTATCTTCAATTGGACCTGAGATAGTGCATACGTCCTGATTTGTTTTTTTATTTATTAATAAACCCCAACATTCCTGTTACTATTGCCAGACAAGTGCTGTATTTCTCTTTTTTTCTGTCATCTCTGCTTGAGCTGTGGAAAACCTTATAATCAATATCTTCCTACAAATCGTCTGGTGTTTACAAGCCAAGGAAGCAAAGAGGCTGCAGAAGCAAGACATAAGAACTGCTTTAACTGGAAGGAAGCAAAGTCAGAACAGCAATGTATTTGGTAGTCTTTATTTATCTTTACCTACATGTCTAAAGTTAATCGCTTTGATTGGAATACCTCTTTAAACTTAAGGGTCTAGTGGGGATGACTAAATTTATCTTATGGGCTGGTCTGAATTAATTTTTAGATCTGGTTTGGGGTCTGAAATATTTTAAGTTCTGGTGTGGAGCTTTGAATAATGTTGGGGTCTAGACTGGGGTCCGGATTGCTTTAGTTGCCTGGAATTGTGCCTAAATGAATTATGAGTTATGAAACATTGCAATAATCACACCCATCGAAATAACTAGAGATGGGCGAATTTCCAAAAAATTTGGGTTTGCTCACTTCCGAATTTCCGACAAAATTAAATTCGGTCCCCAATCCCTTTAAAAAACGCTGTAGAACGTTGTGCTGTGAACACTGTGCCTTCTTAAAAATCAGGGGAGCTTGGTTTGGTCTTCATACAATGTTGTGTTTTTGTATGACACGCCCTGACTGCCACCGCTCTTAGAAACGCTTCACTAAAAATTCCTGGGCATTAAAAGGGCAAAATGACCAAAAATGAAGCGGGAAAGTACCTGAATAAAATCATGGCGCGAAAGTGGGAAAAAAAAAAAGCTGAGGGCTCAGTGGCAAATTAGTGACAGAGGTGGGGGGTGACGGCGGAGCCACAGCGATGAGGCGAAGAAGGCACAATGACTTTTGGAGGGGCAAAAAAAAGGGGGGTAAAGGCCCACAGAAAATGGCACAATGAAGAGGTGGGGGCGGGGGCAGCACTGGGTCAGACAGTGGGACAATGAAATTTTGGAGGTGGCAAAAATGGAGTAAAGGCCCAGAGTGCACAATGAAGGAGTGGAGGGACGGTGGGCAGAGCATGGGTAGACAGTGGCACAATGACATCTGGAGGTGGGAAAAAAATGGGGTAGGCCCAGATGGACAAAGACAGAAGTGGAGGGTGACGGGGGGCAGCAGGGTGAGGTCAGACGTGGCACAATGACATTTTGGAGGTGGCAAAAAAAAAATGGAGTAGGCCACAGGTGTCACAATCCGAGAGTGGAGGTGACGGTGGGCAGCAGCATGGGGGCCCAGTGGCACAATGACTTCTGGAGGGGGGGCAAAAAAAAGGAGTAGGCCCCCAGAGTGGGGACAAAGACGAGAGGGAGGTGACCGGTGGCAGCAGTGAGGTCAACGGGCACAATGAATTCTGGAGGTGGCAAAAAAATGGGGTAGGCCACAGGGGCACAAGACAGAGAGTGGAGGGTGACGGCGGCGGGGGGCAACAGATGAGGTCAGAAACTGGGAAATGACCGTGTGGATGCACGGCACCGAACGCCAGCGAGCATGGGTATAAATGGCCAATGACGAGTGTTTTGGGGGTTGGGGGGGCCCAAAACCAGTCCCGGAAAGATGGGTTTGGGGGCAAATGGGGAAAAAATGTAGCAGATGTGTGGCATCAGGCGGGGGGGGCGGCATCAATTTTGGTGGGCAGGTAGTTTGAACCCGACTCATTTCTCACAGTTTGGGTGGGCGTCTGGTGATGTATCTGATGCTTAAAGGCATTGGTGTGTGGAAAATTTGGCCCCCCCCGCCCGTTTCTCTTGAGAAAGGCACGTTTTACATTTGTGGACAAACGGGTTCTTTTGGGGGAACAACGGGCCCCCCGCGCCTGAAACCCGCTTGATGCCACCA
>JAODAL010075491.1:0-13975 GCA_025379985.1 Phyllomedusa bahiana
ATGCAGGCTATGCCCTTCTTCCTCCCAGAGTGCTTTGCCCCATGTAGCGCCATGTGCTCGCAGCCATTTTATCAATCAAAGCACACTTCGTTCACCCCAAAGTTCGACTTCGTTCCGAACCGAAGTTTTCCTGAAATTCTAAATGAATTCCACTTCGTTAGAATCAATTCGCCCATCTCTAATCTCAAGACATCAGCCAGGAAGTTAAAGCTTATGCAGAAGTGGGTCTCCAAAATGGACAATGACCCAAAGCATATTGCCAAAATGGTTACAAAGTGGCTTAAGGACATTGTTTTGGAGTGGCCATTACAAAGCCCTGATCTTATTCCTATTGAAAATTTATGGGCAAAGCTGAAGAGACAGGTGTGAGCAAGGCGACCTACAAACATGGCTCAGTTACACTAGTTCTGTCAGGAGGAATAGGCCAAAATTCCTGTCAACTATTGTGAGAAGCTTGTGGAAGGATATCCAAAACATTTGACACAAGTCATACAGTTTAAGTACAATGCTACAAAATACTAATGAAATGTATATAACCTTTTGACTTTGTAGAAAGTAAGAAAAATGCTTTAAAAAATGATCTCTCATTATTCTTGCATTTGGCAAATATAAATAATTTTGATAATCCTAATTGACCTAAAACATGGAAGGTTTATTCTGATTTCATGTCAGATAGTGAGAAAAACATGCATATGTGTCTTTTAATATAGTGTATGTAAACTTCTGGTTTCAAATGTATGTAAATGGTCCTAGCACACAGTTGCCCAGGTTTTGTACTGCTGTCCTCTTCTTCAATTACTAACAAACAATTCTCCCTCCCTTGTAATCACTCCTGCTGATAAGACCAGCAGGATAGAATTCCCTCACTCTGCTCAGGTCACACCCACTACAAGGGAGTGTTTCTGAGCTAAGCCTGGCTTCAGCACACCCACTGAGTGATGACAAAACGTTCATTTAGGCCATGTGATCAATGTACATCTCATGGTTTGCAGGAGGTAGGTGGGAAGGGAGAACAAAACTCTTTGGTTGCTTCTGCACAGCAGGACAGGTAAATCATTTTTAATAAGTATCAATTACAAAGTTCAATATAATTAAGTTGTGAGCCCTATAGCAAATAAAAAGATACAACAATAGATCCTGGGACAAGAGGACAAAATAAACAGATTTCAAACAGAAAATGCTGCCTCTCATCTGCAGAGAAGAAAGCCTACATGCAGCACATGAGAAGCACAAACAATTACAGAAAAATCACTGGGATGAGTGAAGACGGCAAGTAATTTGAGAAATGTATTTGCCAGATAACCTTTACTGATAACCATGCCAGAATATAATACTATCATTGAACTCAGTTTAATCTCAAGAACTATTATCATCCAACTGTATTTTATGTAGGGTAGTATATATATTCATTTTATTGCATGAAATAAGTCTTTGATATAATAGTGGAACAAAATTTCAAATTTGGCCCAGAAAACTTTGTTTGCAATTACAGAGGTCAGATGTTTCCTGTAGTTCCTGACCAAGTTTGCACACACTGCAGCAGGGTTTTTGACCCACTCCTCCCTACAGATCTTCTCCAGATCTTTTAGGTTTTTTTGGCTGTCTCCGGGCTACATTGAGTTTCTGCTCCATCCAAAGAGCTTTGATTGGGTTCAGGTCTGGAGACTGGCAAGACCACTCCAGGATCTTGAAATGCTTCTTACATAGCCACTGTGTCAGATCATGGTTATGCTGGAAGACCAAGAAACGATCCATCTTCAATGCTCTTACTGAGTGAAGGAGGTTGTTGGCCAAAATCTTCCGATACATGGGCCCATCCATCCTTCCTTCAAAACAGTGCAGTCTTTAGTTCCCTTTTGCAGAAAATCACCCACAGAGTATGTTGTTTCCACCCCCATGCTTCCCATTTTGGGACTGTGCTCTTGGGGTTGTACTCATCCTTGTTCTTCCGCCAAACATGGTGAGTGGTGTTGAAACTAAAAGTTCCATTTTGGTCGGATCTGACCACAGCACCTTCTCCCATGTCTCCTCTGAACCATCCAAATGGTCATTGTTGAAATTCAAATGGGCCTGGACATGTGTTGTCATGAGCAGAGGGACTGGCAGGATTATTTTTCATAATGGCGTAGTGTGTTACTAATGGTAATGTGGGAAACTGTGGTCTCAGCTCTATTCAGGACATTGACCAGGTCTTCCTATTTAGTTCTAGGCTGATTGCTGGCCTATCTCAGAATTATCCTTACTCCATGAGGTGAGATCTTGCATGGAGCCCCAGTACCAGGAAAATTGACAGTCATCTTGTGTATCTTCCAGTTTCTAATCATTGCGCCAACAGTTGTTGCCTTCTTATCAAGCTGCTTGCCGATTGTCCTGTAGCCCATCTGGGGCAGCAACCAGGTGAGGGGTACAAAAACAAGTGTGTCTTATCTACAGTCAAGGATGGTGGTGGGAGTGCCATGGTTTGGGGCTGCATGAGTGCTGATTGAACCATAAATGCCAACATGTACTGTGACATACTGAAGAAGGGCATGATCTCCTACCTTCGGAAACTGGGCTGAAGGGCAATGTTCCAGGATGATAACGACCCCAAACACACCTCTAAGATGATGACTGCCTTATTAAAGAAAATTATGGTAAAGGTTTTGAACTGGCTAAGCATGTATTCAGACCTAAACCCTATTGAGTATTTGTGGGGCATCCGCAAACAGAACGTGGAGAAGCACAAGATCTCTAACATCCACTAGTTCTGTAATGTCATCATGGAGGGATTCTATGCCCAAGAGAATTAAGTCAGTGCTGGAAAATAATGGTGGCCACTCAAAATATTGACACTTTGGGTAAAATTTGTCCATTTTCACTTAGGGGTGCACTCATTTTTGTTGCCAGCTGTTTAGACATTGATGGCTGTGTGTTGAGTTTGAGGGCATGACAAATTTACAAGCTTTACACTGACTACTTTACATTGTATCAAAGTGTCATATCTTCAGTGTTGCCCAATAAAATATATAATACAATATTTACATAAATGATAGAGGTGTACTCACTTTTGTGAGATACTGTATATATTCCCCTATATTATTCTCCTCTTAAAGTAAAAGAACTGTATCTCTTACTTTAAGAGATTGCTTCAATATGTTGTTTACTATTGATTTGTACATATCATAGAATTGCAATGTGTTTATGTATGTTTTAGTGTTATGCTGTAATGATGTGTGCCCTGCTTTATGAGCATTATATGTGGTCTCTTTTAAAGTAGAATTGCTTTTTATGATTATAATGCTCATAAAGCAGGGTTACAGTGTTTGTAAAAATAGACGTTTATTTAATTGGTGAACATCTTCTGACTTAATCACTTATTGCATCTGACAATGTTCACATCTTTTCCTATAAAAAGCTGCAATCATTGCTGCTTACACTGTTAAACCTATCCCTGGTTTATGTTCTGTTCTGTGGCAAGTTGACATGTCAATGGAAATTAAACCAAATGATATATGTTTTTGTCCGGTTTCTAAAACTTAACCAAATGATTGGTGGTGCTCGAATTTCACACTCTTTTGATTAAACGTGGTTTACACAAACTTGGTAAAAAAATAAGTTTTGTGTTATCCTTAACCTGAATTGTTTTTGTATCTCTAACCCTTACAATATTCCTAACAAAATCCAAAAACTTAATTCTAACCTTAAAGGGGTTTTCTCAGCACGCTGATTCACTGGCTCACAGGCACTCACTCTGTCTCCTCAGGCTATTGGTAGATCTCCATCAGTGATTAGCATATATTAACTACAAGCCATTACACTGACAGAGCAGGATATTGTTATCCCTAACACAATTACAGAAAACTCCATGCTTTTCAGTCCTCACAGCACTTGTAGCTTTTGTTTACTCCGGTTAATCTTGCTAAATCTAATTAGTTCACTCACAGCTCAGTCCCACCAGTGACATCACTCCTGCTCTCAGCTAATCAGATAACAGACGCCTTTCTGGTATGCATGTTACCATAGAAACCTGTGTGCAGTCAAAGAGCTGCTAAACTGTCTGTATCTCATAACTAAAGTAAAATCTACTAACCATTGTATTTAGAAAATGTCTTCATTTAACAGTCCACTTATTGTGAAAGATAAATTTTGTAGTGAGAAAAACCCTTTAGGCGTAGATTAGGGTTGAGTTTTTTTTTTTTTTACTGGCTTTTAAGGGTTAACCTACTATGCCTCAATCCCTCCCAACTCCTAGTGCAGATTAAATTCCAGTACAATGTCATCTTGTCCTTCCAAAGGTCCCTTCTGGTCAGCATTAATATTGTTAGTGACTTCGACCAGAAATTATGCCATGCCTGGAGCGACATGGTGGCATAGGACCAAAAGTGAGATCACACCAGGAGTGCCTGGAGGCATTGGTAAATGCTAATGTAACTCTTAAAAGCCAGTAAAGAACTCTAACCCTAATCCAAAACCAAGTTTAGAGCTACTTTTTGGCGATTTCCCCAACATATGATTTGGATAGACAAAAATCGAAACACTTGGATTCAAGTCGAATTTAACAATGACCTGGAATCAAAGTACAGCAGTACAAATAGCCATAGATGAGCCCTTTAGACCCTGTTCATGTATAACAAATAGCAGCATAAAACAAAGCAAATGTAGTAACAAGTTGGCTATGTTTTGGCTATTAAATCCCATGTAGACAATCAAGCACCTTTTTAACTTTTTACAGACATTTGCCATATTTTTGCGGAGGTGGGTATAGAGAAGGCTCACTTGCTAGGTTTGCTTAATAAGTGGACTATTACAGCTGTTAGTTACATTTAGAGATTAGAGAGAAATCAGATCTCAGCATTTTAACCCTTTACTATTTCCTGCACATCTAAGGGATTGAAAAACAGTGCATATAGCACTGTTACAGTCCCTGATCAGTCCTCTGCAAAGAAATCAAGGGCTGTTGACCAAATGTTATGACAACTGGGGCCTTAATGAAGGCAGAGTGTAATAGAAGAACCATTATTTTACGTTGTGCTGCATCTTATTACTATTGCACTGTGATTGCTCCCCATAGCAGTCAAATACCTTGAGGCAACTAAAAGTACAAGTTAACAAAACAGTTTTAAAAACATATATTCCTAAAAAAAAGTTCAAAATACTCGCTTTTGTCACTTTAAAAGTTATATAAAAAAGTTGAACATAATTGGTATTGCTATGTCACTAAAAATCTGCTGAATTAAAATATAACATTATTTATGCTGTATAGTGAGAACTGTGGAAATAAAAATACATTAGATTACATTACAAAATTACATTTTGGTCAATTTGCATCCACATATAATTAGGATAAAATATTATGAAAAAGTTGCCTATCTCCCATAATGTTACACATAAAAACTACACTTCAGCCAACAAAAAAAGCCCTCACTCAGTCTGCACATGGAAAAATAAGAAAGTTATTTCTTGCAGAAAATGGCGCTGCAACGCAGATAAAAAAAAATAAAAAAAAGGTTTTTGCTTTTTTAAAAGCACTAAAACATAATAAAAACTGCAAAAAATGCATCACCAGTATCATACCAACCTGCAGAATAACATGTCATTTAAACTGCACAGAAAACTCCATAAAAACAAAATCCTGAAAAAAAGACGCAATTGCGCTCTTTTCACATTCTGCTTTACAACAAATTAGTTTTTGTTTACCAGTGCATTATATGGTAGAGTAAATGGTATAATTAAAATGACATCTTTTCCTGCAGAAAATCAAGCCATCGTATGACTATATAGACAGAAAAATAAGAAAAATATCCCTGGTAGTCGTGGAGGAAAAAAAAAAACTAACATGGTGTTAACAAAAATCCCCTGGAAGGAATGTGAATATGGAAGAATAAATTTGAATACAGATGTCATAACAAAAGTGACAAATAATCTGAAGCATTTGTATATAAATGTTGCCTTGCATTGATTTTATCCATGCAATAGCTGCTTTAATGGCCAGTGTACACTTAATCATATTGTGTCAAGTAGCAGTTTTACCAGCAAACTAAATACTTTAGAAGTATTTAGTTTGCTGGTAAAACTGCTTCTTGACACAGTATGATTATTTTCCTGTTTTCTAGAGAATCCACCATGGTATATTGTTCATATCATTTAACTAACTGCCTCTATTTGCTTGTGATGTACAATTCAAAACCCCCCTCATTTTACTGTATTTTATCCCTGTGGTGCTCATTTATAATCTCTGAGGTCTTAGCTCTGTTCCCTATGCTACAGTAGGTCCATTTGTGTTTTCCAGTCTCCTTATCCACTGCCTTTTGTAATGTGAATTCTCAGCAATTGGTCTACAAATCAAGGGCACCGTGTTCAGTATCTGAAATTTTTTAGGGCCTGGTGTCAGCACCAGAAATACCTCCTGATGATGGTTGTCACTGGGGGCGAATGAAGCCTTCTCATTCAGAACTGTCTTCAGAAATCAGCCATATCTGATGGCTCCTTTGAATCAAAAGAGCACGTATAGCAGCATACAGCAAGCATAGTTCTTATAGTGAACTTTGTTGTTGAAAGAAATGAAGTGAGGACTGGGACAAGAATAAGAATCCCAGTGGGGACACCAAATTGCTTTCAGATATTATTAATCTTTTTTTGTGTGTCTTGGATTTGTTTTTAGTGAGTCACTGAAATCTTTTATCAAGTATAAAAGAAATGTATAAGATACAAGTTGTTCCTATATGAAATAGTGTTCCGTAGTGTGTGTGAAAGTTTTAATACCGTGACAGAATTTAATATAGTTTGAAACAGACTGTTAATTTTCCAGACCCCTGGTGGAGGGCACACATATTGTGAAAAGAATGGAATATTTATTTGTGAAACATATTGCACTTTGTTAAGAAACTTTTTTTTTTATAAGAACCTAAACATTTTTTGTATTTCATGCTAACCACCGACAACTATAGAAATTCCCAATTTTATTTACTACAGTGCTATCACATTGTTTTTGTTAGTAAACTAATTATTGGTACCATCTCATATTCTGTACAATGTTCAGGAGGGAAGGATCAATAAGTCTATTATTGAGTCATATACTGGTGACTTTACAATTACAAGCTTTTTTATATCACAATGCAAATC
Organism: Phyllomedusa bahiana; assembly: GCA_025379985.1. Taxonomy (NCBI): domain Eukaryota; kingdom Metazoa; phylum Chordata; class Amphibia; order Anura; family Hylidae; genus Phyllomedusa; species Phyllomedusa bahiana. The sequence continues at coordinate 7,102 of JAODAL010075491.1, forward strand.
ATGTAAAATGTGCATCCTTTTTATTAATTCCACAAGTGTGTGTTCACAAATGCACAAATGCTGGTATCTAAGATCTTGTTCATACAGCAGAATGTCAGCTGAATTTCATATGCATTCTTCACTGAACTACACATGAATTGTACAGGGACTCTGCATCCTATTATATCTTAAAGAGGTTGTCCAGGTCTATGTTGTAATATAAATAATTGCTGCTGTTGTGAGGATAAAAAAAATATATATATACATCCTTGTCCTCACCTTCGTTACGTAGGGAGTGGGACCATTTCCTACCAATGGTGGTGTATATTGTGGCGGTGTATATTGTGTATTGTTATATATATATACACTGTTATATATAACACAACATAACTTATAAATATATAACATATATATATATATATATATATATATATATATATATTATATATATATATAATATATATATATAATATAATAAAAAATATAAATATATATATATAAAATATATATATATAATATATATAAAAAATATAATAAAATATATATATAATGTATATAATAATATATTATATAGTAAACTATCAATTTTATATAATATAATATATATATATATAATCAATATGGTGTGTTGTGTGTGTTGTGTGAGGTGTGTGTGGTGTGTGAGGTGTGTGGTGTGTAAAGGTTCCGGAAAGTTGACATACTAAGCTTAATTAGTATAGGGGATGATTTTAGACTGGCTGAGGGAGTAAGCATAGCCTGGAGCCTTCTACCAGTAGTTGTTACACAGTTATAATGGGAGTCTGCCATGTGCTGCAGTCAAGGTGTGAGAGTTAAAGAAATAAGTTTTGTTACATATGTTCCCAGTTATCCAGAAAAGGGCATCTTGACCACAAACTGGTTATGGTCCAAGATCAGGCTGTCCAAGCCCACCGGAAGAATACTCACAGAGAGGGAAAGGTGTAAGGACAGGTAGTCAGTTGAGAGGAAGAATGAGACAGAGAGAAAAGCACAGAGTCGTGACAGAGACAAATGGAAAAACATTCTGAGGGACAGAAGTGGTGAGCGATAAAAGGATACAGAAAAGGGCAACATTTTGGGGGCTCAAGGATTCCAAGGTGTGTGAACCACTGCAAAGGGCAAACCTAGCAAGCCAGACTCTCCCACAGTATCGAGTAACGGCAGAGACCATGTTTGTATGTAGCAGACCTGATAAGATTGTCTTAGGAAACATGCTAAAGAGAGCTAAAAACCCTCAGCTTTCGAGCTGAGAGGAAACTGAGACTCAAGTTTGACCAAGGGATTCAGGGACAATTGTACTATGCTTAAAGTGAAACTCTTACCTCCTTGCAACCCTCCTGGATCTCGGGGACTCACTGATAGGGAGATCCCCACTTCCCGGGTGGTGGCACATTTTCGCAGCCAGCTAATCAAAGTACTATGAAACATGGAACATCCTAGCATCATTGCTATCACTGGTTGGCTGGGGGGGTATGCAGCATTGGATTTTTAAATTTTCTTTTACATTCTCTTTCGCTGGCCACGCCCGTCTTCGGAGGGTCCATTGCGACAGCAGTGCAAGCTCGGTGGAGCTGGTGCCCGTTCCATATCATGGCAAGGGGTCCAACCCGTTACTAGCATGGTGTACCTATAAAGTGCCCGTGAGTGTATTTTATTGGTGTGTGTGGTGTGTGTGTGTGTATAGGTTGAGGAAAGGTTGACATACTAAGCTTAATTAGTATAGGGGATGATTTTAGACTGGCTGAGGGATAACATAGCCTGACTTCTACCATAGTTGTCAAGTTATTTAAAGGTCGGGATGTGCTGCAGTCAAGGTGTGAGAGTTAAAGAAATAAGTTTTGTTACATATGTTCCCAGTTATCCAGAAAAGGGCATCTTGACCACAAACTGGTTATGGTCCAAGATCAGGCTGTCCAAGCCCACCGGAAGAATACTCACAGAGAGGGAAAGGAGTAAGGACAGGTAGTCAGTTGAGAGGAAGAATGAGACAGAGAGAAAAGCACAGAGTCGTGAAAGACAAAATGGAAAACATTCTGAGGGACGAGAAGTGAGAGCGATAAAAGGATACAGAGAAAGTGAGCCATTTTGGGTGCTCCAAGGATTCCAAGAGTGTGTGCAACCACTGCAAGGTCAAGCCTAGTCAAACAGCCCAGGACCTGCTCCCCACAGTGAGCGAGAAAGGCCACTGAGGGACCATGAGTTGTATGTAGCAGACCTGATAAGTTGCTTTGGAACTGCTAAAGAGAGCTAAAAACCCTCAAGCAGAATTTCTGATGGCTGGAGAGAAGAGACTGCTAAGTTAAATAGAAAGGAATTGGCAGAGGAGCAATTGTACTGTGCTTAAAGTGAAACTCTTTACCTCATACTTGCCAACCCTCCTGGATCGTGCGGGAGACTACCACTGATAGGGGAGACCTCCCACACTTCCCGGAGAGGTGGCACATTTCTCGCAGCCAGCTAACTGCTAGAAGTACTATAGCTACACATGGCAACAGGCCAGCATCATGGCCTGATGCCACTGAGTGCTGGGGGGGATAGTGACAGCATTGTGATTTTTAAATGTTTCTTTTTTTTTTTTTTACATTTGCTCTCATAGTCGCTGCTGCCAACGCCCGTCTTGCAGGGGAGGGGTCAACATGCGACAGCAGTGCAGCTGGAGGTGGCAGTGGCTGCAGCTGCTCCCATAATTCATGGCAGTGGCTGCAGATAACTGCAATAGTGAATGGAACAGCAGCTGGACACATCAAACTCCAGCTTCTGTCACCATTTCTCCATTCTTCTGACAGATTAGTTTCCCCAGTGCATTACTGGGAAAAGAGGTCAGAGCCACAAAGCTACACTCCCTCTCCATAGCTGCTCTGCAGCTGTCCACAGCAGAAGACTGGTGGTGTGTATATTTCTTTGCGAAGAGGTGAGAGGGGTTTTACACTGGTGGGTTAAGATGTGCAGGGTGTTATAAAGTGGGATGGGAGAGGGGTGTTAAATTGGGGTGGGGAAGGTTGTTTATAAAGTGTAGGATGAGGGAGGGGGTTTAGAGTGGGGATGAGAGAGGGGGATTAAAGTGAGGGTGGAGTTTAGGGGGTGTGGACGGGAAAAAGTGTTAGAGTGGGGTGGTCAGAGTGGAGGTAGGAAGATAGAGAATGGGGGTAGATGTGTTGGGGAGTGAGTGGCACACAGTTTTCAGATTTTAGAAAAGTTGGGTGATGCCCATCTTCCGTCGATGATACTATCCAACACATTAGAAAAGCTGCGTAATGCCAACCCCCATATGTGACACTCTGTTTTTCTCAGATAAGAAAACTGTGTGCTACCTGTAGTGGATGGGACATCAACCAATTTTTCTTTACGCTAGATAGATTATCTAGCATCCAGAAAAGCTGGATGATACCGCTTCTTCTACACAGCTTTTCTATGATAGATAAACTGGCTGTCACCTGTGGGGGACTGGGAGAACACCAAGCTTTCCTGCACATGGGATAGAGTATCCAGTGTCCAGGAAAGCTGGTTGAAAAACCATCCTCTACACAGCTTTCCTGGATGCTGGACAGGGTATTCAAAACCAATAATGTGGGGTTCCCCTCATTTTTCATAACCAGCCACAGTAAAACTGATAGCGGCACTTCCCAGGACCTCTGATGAATTGAGTACTGGGATAATAGCGATATGAGGTGTCAGCCTTGGGGGTCAAAAAAAGAACACCGCTGGCTGACACCAAGTAGTAGCACTAGTAGTGTCTGTCAGATACCTCCATTATCAACACTGGAATAAAATGGTTACAAAACACGACACAATAAAATACATGTTATTTATATAAACACTAGTCAACACCAGCCCCCATTGACTATTATATTAACAAAATGGATCTAGCGCTGGTCCAATGTAATCCAGTGAGTCCAAAATAGTCCAAAGGAGAAAACTGTATAAAAATAGAAACTCTACAAAAACCTGATAGCACTAAAATCCATTCTCTGCAACCCCTGAAGATTATGCCGATGACTGATCTTCTGGGTTTGCAGGGTATGGAGTTCAAGCTGCACAAAACTAGAAACTTAATGAAGGCTCTAATAGTTGCAATATTTTACTTTCTATATAACTACCATATTGGTACACCCTTCTGCTTATTTTGACAACCGAGCCCCGTAGTGCTCAAATACCCTATGAGGACCTAATGTTAAGGTAACAGAAAAAAATGTTTAAACAGTATAAAAATGAATGAAAAATATTAAAAGTTCAAATCATGCCCCGTTTGCCATTTCATAAATAAAAGAAGAAAAAAATTCCAAACGCCTAAATAGTCATTTCACGTCTACTAAAATTGCAATAAAAAGTGATCAGAAAGTTGCATCTATCCCAAAATGGTACCAATAACAACTACGCTTCAGCCCACAAAAAAATGCACCCTGACACAGGTTCATAGGTGGAAAAACAAAAAAGTTGGCGCTGCAACACAAACTTAAGAAACAGAGAATGTTTGTATATATTTTAGAAGTCTTAAAACATAATGAAAACTCTACATATTTGTTATTGATAAAATTGTATCAACCTGCAGAATACAGATAACACATCGAAGAGTGAATGCCATAAAAACAAAACCATCGCAAACATGGCACAAGTTTTTTTTTCACATTTTACTCCATTTACAATGTTTTCAGTTTCCCAGTATATTCTAGGATAGGATCAATAGCACCATTAAAAAAGTACATCTTGTCCCACAAAAAATGTCTATAAAAAGTTATGGTTCTTGAAAAGTGAAGAAGGAAAAATAAGAGAGCCATATAATTATAACCAGCTGCCAGGAAGGGGTTAGGAAACAATATTGTGCTCCCAGAAATTCAAGGCTCCTGGCTAAAGTGTGTAATAGATATGCAGATGTACCCACTACCTCTCTGTTATGTCCCAATGCTTAGTCTGGCCTGTACTATGCAGTCAGCGTAATGACATCATCACATAACTTCTATCTCAAAGAGAGCACCGAACAGCAGAGGACATAGCTGAGGACAATTTTTCAGTGTCCTTAGGAATCAATTCTAGGCAAATCAGGTCAAAGATACCACTTCTATCCAGTTTACGTAACTGGTTGTATTTCAACCAAACAGTTTGAGAAAACCGGAAAGAACTAGCAGGCTCCCACCCTTAGAGAAGTTCTAACTGAAATGAGTTTTCCTTGGATTGGTGGAAGAATTCCCAAAATTTGATCAATATGTGCATTAAGAACCTTAACTGCACATGTATAAGATATAGTAGTAATTCAAAATGAAATACTGGGGCAAATTTACTACTATTGTATTTATTAGTATTGTTATTACTGTACTTATACAGGACGCTGTACATTGGAAAGGAGATTACATAACATAAGACCAGACAAAGTACAATGGCAACACTAATTGAGTAGCAACTGGTACAGAGGAGGAGAGGACACTGCCCTCAAAAGCTTACAATCTACAGGGAAGGAGAATTGAGACAGAAGGTGAGATCCAGACATGTTTGTGGGGTTAAGTAGGGACTGCAGGGTTATTGTTGGTTATAGAATGGGTTTTCATGTTTTGAAACAAGTAAAGTTGGAGACGAGTCTGATGTTTTGTGGTAGTGAGTTCGAGAGTATGGGGGATGCATGGGAAAAATCTTCATTACGGTTGTGTAAGGAGCTGACATGGGAGAGCAGAGAAGGATTTCCAGTGAGGAGTAGAGATTGTGTGAGGGGAGGTTTCTGAAGATAAAGGCAGAGATGTATGGGGAAGCAGGTTATGGAGAGCTTTGTAGATCATGGTTAGTAATTTAAACTGGATTCACTGGGCAATGTTCAGCCAGTGAAGGAATTCTTGGAGAGGGGAGGCAGAGGAGTAATGGTGAGCGGTGATCAGGCAGCAGCAAGCAGGAAGGATTGAGAAAGCAAAAGTGTAGACAGAGAAGGTTTTTTCAGAATCTAGGCAGCAGATGACAAAGGCATGGAGTAGTAATTTTGTAGCATCGAAGTTAAGAAATTAGTGGATTAGAGAAATACTTTTTCAAGTGGAGCGTAATAATATAACAAGTTATAGTGACTAGGATTCAGGAGAGGGGTCATTGATCCCGGGGTTTTTCTGATTCCTGGGCAATGTTCAGCCAGTGAAGGAATTCTTGGAGAGGGGAGGCAGAGGAGTAATGAGTAGAGTGGTAGATCAGGCAGCAGCAGAGCTGAGGATGGATTGCAGAGAAGCAAAAGTGCTAGACAGAGAAGGATTTTACAGAATCAGGCGCAATGAACAAATGGCATGAGTTAGTATTTTTGTAGCATCGAATAGTAAGAAATTATGTTAAGAAATGACTTTTTCAAGTGGAAATTGCAGGTAAAGGTTAAGGCTTGGATGTTGGACTTGAAGGAGAATGAGATGAGGAGTCCTAAGGTTAGCAGACTTGCAGGACCGGTGAAAGTGAAAAGCTATTGACTGTGATAGATAGATTAGATGAGTGGGATGGTGGAAAGATAAACAACTTAGTTTCTTCACGTTTAGTTTAAAAGGCAGGAGGAGAAGAAGGACATTATGGACAATAGACATTCTGGGATCCTGAAGAGCAGAAAGTTAATATCTGGGGTGGAGATGTACAGTTGGGTTCGATCAGCATACAAGTGGTACTAAAAGCTGTGTTATGCTATGAATTGACCAAGGCTGGTAGTGTAGATAGAAAAGATTAGAGGACTCAGTACCTACCCCTGAGGAACACCTATAGATAGTGCAGGTATACTGAAACTGTGTCCCTACAGCTGTTGGGAAACTACAACTCCCATCATGCATTTATATCATCTATAACAGTGGAAATGATGGGAGTTGTAGTTTCCCAACAGCTAGAGGGCGCTGGTTTGGGATGCTTGAGTAGATGGTAGAAAAAGGAGGTGGAA
>JAODAL010075492.1:0-13974 GCA_025379985.1 Phyllomedusa bahiana
GAAAAATTAAAAAAGAAAATTTTAAAATTAACTGATAATAAAAAGGGGAGTTTTGCACCTAAAAATTTGGGGACTTGCATTATAGAAAAGTTCTGTACCCTAAATATAAGGCAATGAAATGTCTAAAACAAGTTTTGGCTGTACAATTCCAGTATCCTTTATAGAGCTGTCTGTGTTCGCCTGTGTTGGTTATAGTTTCATAGTTTCTAGTTTGTAAGGCGAAAAAAGAAAAGCTCCACCCCAGTTCACCCTGTTGTGCAAAGGTTTTGATCCAGAGAGGAAGGCAAAAAAACCCCAATGAGGTAAAAGCAAATTGTCTCTTTTAGGAAAAAATTCCCTTCCCCGACTCCAATCTGGCAATGGAAAAAATCCCGGGATTAATGCCCCCTCTCCGAACCCCTAGACACTAAAATTGTTATATTATTAGCCCCCAAAAATCATCCAAACCCTTTTTTTGAACTCTGTTTTTGAATTCACCTGACAAGCCCTTGGGCAGGGAATTCCCATCCATGCTTTTACAGAAAAGATTCTTTCTATGTTTATGTAGAATTTCCTTTCCCTCAAGACGTAGGGATTCCCCCTTTTTAGATAAGCCCGGGGTAAATAATTTTTGGGAGAGATCTCTAATTGACCTTTGTTTAAAAAAACATATTTATTATGTCCCCCAAAAGCCGTCTTTTCCAAAAACTAAAAAACCCAAATTTGATATTCTTTTGGGTATTGTAGTCCACCCAGTCCTTTTTTTATTTTTGTGCCCCCCTTTGTACCTGTTCAAGCTCTAAAATGTCTTTCCTGTGCCTGGTGCCAAAACTGTACACAATATTCCATGTGTGGTCTAAAAAAAGTGACTTGAATAATGGGGAAAATAATGTTTCCCCTGTGCCTTATGCCCTCTTTTAAGCACCCCATGACCCTATTTCCCCTTGAAGTGCTGCTGACACGGGCGGCTTAAATTTAAATTTTACTTCCACCAGGTTTTCCAAGTCCTTCCCCATGTCACTTTTACCACCCTTTTTCCCTTTTAACATGTAGTCATGTAAGGATTTTTTTCCCCATGTGCAAAACCCTTCCCTTTTTTTGTATTAAACCTCATCTCCCTTTTTCCCTGCCAGGCCTCCAACTTATCCGACCCCCTTTTAAATAAACTTTTCCTCTATGTCCCCTTTTAATTTGTGTATAGTGATTTCTATTTATTTTTCCCCCTCTGTTTAAAGGGAGCCCATAAACTTAACACCCCCAGGTCCATAGAGTAATAGACTACTGAGGCATCTGTTTAATCACAAGCTTTTAACACTTAATTACACAAAACCAAAAGATGTGTGTTTGGTAGATTATCTCCAAGAGTACCTTGCCAATCTCTAGAAGTGTAAAGAATTTCAGAGAAATCAATTGTTACCTCTCTTGTTTTATAATTCCACTTCCTCTAAGGAAGAGCAAATACATTCTGAAACTTTCCGAAAAAAAGAGATATACTTTTTGTGTTCATTACTGCTTCCAGATTTATAAGAATTTAGCTACCTAGTTCAGATGGTATACTTAAAGGAGGGTGCCTTATACATTACTTACTCTATCTGAAAGCAGGATGTGATAGAGTGAGAACAGCTAAGTACAATGATATACATGCTTATATGATTTGCAGAGGGATTTCTCAATTAAAAGCAGAGTAATTATTGATAGGACGCCTTATGAGAGAATGCTTACTGCACCCATATACAGTGATTGACACCTTCCCCAGCTTTACTTTGTGTACAGCGCAAGCTGTCAATCACTGTATGTGGGTGCAGTACTGTGGGTGCAGTACATTGACCTACATTTGGAAGACCTAAGGATATTTGACCTAAATGTGGAGAATATGAATGAGAGAAGGAGCAGCAACGGGCATTTCTCTTGTACTTGGTCACATTGATTTTCTTCCTCCTCCTAAGCATTCATTTTAAATTAATGCAAATCAATGAAAAATGCTGCTGAGCCAGTGACACGGGTAAAAAGTGTAAAATAGCATACTGCAAAATGTTAAAGAGAATGCCATAGATGGCTAGATGATAATGGGCTAAAGAACCGGAAAGTGATTGTAAAACTTTTGGTTTGGTAAGTGAGCTAGCAGCCATATGAACAGAGACTAGAAGTCTCAACAAAGATGGTTGTAATGTACAAAACTAATCATGCAGGCTGGTGAGCCAATGTGGTAAAAAGAGAGGTAAAGATATAGTGAAAAAAAGGAAAACTTTTAAAAATAGGGCACTGTAGGGTAAAGATTACAGCAATACGTTGACACCAAGAGGCGGGTGATGTTTGCTGGAGAAACAGCATGCAAAAGAAATAAAAAACCTGAGAATACACGTGAGTTGGCAAACAAACCTCAATCATTGTGGGATAGTGTAGTTGAGTATGCACAATAAAGCAAAACAGTAACAAAAGTGCTTGATGTGCAAAGAAAAGGAATAGAAGAATAGCAATGATTAATGGATATATGGTATATATGAGCCATGATGTATAAAAATAAATAAGTACATGCAAATAATATGCATAGAAGCATAATATACATTATACGGGAATTTATGCCTTAAACAAAAATGGCCACCAACTGCTTATGCCTACAAACGGGAGCACATGCAAATTAAAGGTGTCAGAGTACATATACAAATACAATCAATATCATTAAATAAGTCAAGTAATCAGGAATGATAAATATTCATGTCCATAAAAAGATGACTATAAAACACCAATGATTACATATTTAATAATATTGCTAAACAACTAACATATATTCATACGCTTGGAAAGTGCAAATGTGAAAATCTAATAGAGAAGTGCCAATAAAAAATAAGTGTAAATTCTGAAAATTAAAAAGTAAAATACAATGGAAAAAATGCATAAAATGTAAAAATAACTAGGATATTCTAGCTGAATATTATCTCCTGGTGCACTAAAAACAAATGTGCCTGTTCCTGAACAAGATTGGACACAAGTAAAAAACCATAGACATCCCATGAATAACTATAGAAAATATGCATTAAATTACCGTGATTTTACAGCAATAGATAAGTAATTATTTACCACCTTACATCAGTAAAAGTGAATAACATAAAGGAAGAAAAGTTTTCTTTCTATTGGTACATAGTGATTTTTTCTTCTATTTTGATCTACTATGGCTCAATAAAATATTTATGTTATGAGTTAGTGGTGCACTATTTTTGATAGGTATTATCAAGATCAAATATAGTAAATTGTCACCAGGACATAACAGTTATTGTTAAACACATATAGTCATGAATTTCTAAAAACTTGTTTTCAAATGCAAATTATTAAACTGAAGTATGTTGAAGAAAAATACACCTAATCTGCATGTTTAATAGTAGATTGGGCATATCTTGGACTGCTTTTATGCCAGAAATTTAAATTATTTTTTTCATAAAAGTGGCAAAAATGGCTTAATCAATAAATTACCCCCATAGCCTTCTGTTATCCTTGTTCCAAATCATTGTCTTTATTTCACATTTTAATATGCTTGAAGGTAGCTTACCACCGATTCATATCAGTAAAAATAAAAACAACTGGATGCATGTCATTTTTTGTCAAAAATATTTCTTGAGCTCATTTTACTACAAAACACCCAATTTTACCTTTGCATTTAACATTTTTCAATTTGATTTTTTTCATGTGGGATTTTCGTATAAATACAGACAAAAAATTTGTCCCACTGCAAAATGATAGAAAAAATCTTTTAAAACACTAAACTTTTAGTGACTGGAAAATGCAAAGCTGCATTTTAACCAATATGCACATTTTCATAATGACTTTTATTGTATGGATGTAACTGTAGATGTTACCGTAAATATTTAATTTTTTTCACACCATGATTTTCCAATAAGTCTATAAGGAACTGTAGTCTTTCATAAATATCACCGTGCACTGACAGATATGTTTTTAACACTGCATGATCTAGTAGGGAATAGGCATAAGAATAAATTGTCCAAGTATTTCCATCGGAAATTGCAAGTGTGTGCACTACCCATGTTTGAGTGGCATCATGCGTATATATTTTGAGATAATTGCCATCCAGATTGTATATGTGATAGAAGCCCCTTGCAATTTATATCTATATAAGCAAGAAAGTTAGTCCTTTACTTAAAGAGGACGTCACTGCTGCAGCCGCTGATTGCCTCTGCTAACATCACCATTTGGAGCTCTTCACTTCCGAATGGTGATGTAAAGGAGTGGTAAGTGAGTACTGCAGCCTCAGCCTCAGCCTGCAGCTTCAGCAGTGAGATCCCTGTTTGGAAATACATGAATGTAAAAAGAAGACCAGAGGAACAGAACGTTGGAATAGTGAACGGTGAAAGGTGGGGATAGGTTTTTTTCCTTTTAATGGAGCCTGAAAAGCTGACTGTTAGTTTTGCTTAAGACGTGGAAAACCCCTTTAAATGTTTTTTGCCATCTCTCCCGTCGATAACATATTGATAGGACATGCTGTTAATGTTTAATAGGTATGGGTCCCACGTCTGAAACCAGCAGCTATCTTGAAAATGGGCCCCAAAATTCTCAGTTGAGAACAAAGGTGTGATTGCAACTCTTTCATTGATGTCAGTAGCAGTCAAGTGGTGGAACCTGGTGGGATCCTTTGGATATGCAAAGTGTGAGAGGAGAAAACCTCTTTAAGAATTTTATAAAGCATGTACATTCCATAACAACAGTAATGGGTAGATGAGTTATCCTAGACACATTCACGAGGCCCACAGTGTATGAAAATTTGGAATTTAATTTTGTAATGGGATAGATAGGCAGAAAGACATACTGCATATACATACTGTAATGTGAGGCTAGAGGAATTATTAAAACAGAGGCACTGGGATGGCTTGGATTAAAGATAAATATGACCTTTTATCATTTTTGTATATTGATTTTGTAGAACATGAATGGTAAGTTGTATTATAACATTGTATTGTATTGCATTGTATTCTTTTGCATCTATATGAGTATTTGTGATATATTTTTATTTATTTATTAATCTATTTAATTGTTAACAATGTTTGGACAATAAGGGGCTAATGCGTGGAATTGGATATAAAAAAACATCTCTGTAGTGCTAAAAGACTAAAGTAAGGTAAGGGGGAAAAGAAAAGACTCTGTCTTGTGTTATAGATTCCATTTTATAAAGTAATAAAATAGCGTCTAGCTTCTCACCTTTAAGAGTTGTGCATGTGCGGGTACAAAATCTCCAAAAAATTGGGAATCTGCAAAAACCCCAAGAGGACTTTTGACACCATATTTACTATTTTCCCTGGGAAAACTTAAACTCATCGTTCTCTACAAAAAAACACTAAAACGTAACTTTTTTTTAATCTAACTTTTAAACCCCTTATAAAACCTATTTAAAAAACCTGATTTTTTTCCTCATCATTTAACCCTTTTTGCTTCTGAAAGGGGAAACCCCCCTTTCATCATAAAGTCTGGTGGAACCCCCCCTATAAACAGGAAGCCTTATATCTATAGCAAATACTGTTCAGTAAGGGATCCAACCCAAAAATTGGGCAGCGTCCCAAATTCATAGACACAGAACAAATAAGGCCCCCTTTAAAAAAACGTCTCCCGCAGGTGCACTTTTTGACAGAATGAGAGTCACTTTTAAAAACGTCTCCTGACCTCGCCGACATGTTTCGCCAGCAAACGGGTTTTTTTTACAAGGAGAGGTCCGATCACATGGTTGAGCTCACTTCCTTTTTATCAGTTAGGAAAAACACCCCATTCGGGTTTTCCACCAATTTACCCATCAGAGAATCCACATAAAGCCCACTCCCCTCCGCGCCGGCACATCAAACATGCCCTGCTAAAGCTGCCACCTGCTCCAGACCCCCAAAAAACCCTTTCCCAGTAAAATTCCCCATCCCCATAGGGTTGCCCCCTCTTCCGTACTCCCTTGGGCAATGCACTGCACAAACAAAGGGCCCGCCCCGCCCGCGAGGGGCTTGTCCACCTCTCTCATATATTGAAACCGCGGCCTCACCTAAATAACTAAAGCTAGGATCACATTACCAACACGCCATCTTTGTCAATTCCCCATAACCCCCTTTAAATATCAAATATGCATTTCATTGGGAAAAAAATCCACGTACAAAAACCCCCTGTCTATTATTTTCCCCCAAAAAGCATTTTCCCATTTATGAAATATGCATATTCTTTCCCAATAGAGCTGCAGGCCCCCTTAAAACATGTTTCCATGCATTGTTGTATTTTCCAAGACCCATATTAAATTTTCTTCTCTTTCAAATGTAATATTCATACTCATTTTTTTAAAACTGTAGGGTCTATGGCTACCCTCCTCCCTCCCCCAGTCTGACCTCACACGTTCCCCCCTTAAGATTTCTCCTTCGGCTCCCCCTTCCATTTAATCCACCGTCACAAAGGGGGCATGTAAGAACTCCCGTACCTCAAATGCCACGATCCCCTGCATCCCCTCGACAGACCGCACCGCAAGCAGGGAAAAATAAATCTTTACATATATGATACTAAAAAATGTCCCCTTTCAAAAGCAATATACTGCATCCCCAATTTTTTTTAAATAGAAACCCCTTGGGCCCCACGTGATGAATCTATCATATTACAGGACCCGGGACAATGGGAAAAAAATAGAGGCAAAAGGGAAGTGAGCTCAGACCCATGTGTCGGACCTCTAAGCCTTGATAAAGCCAGGTTTTCTGGCGAAACAGCGGGCGAGGCGGCATGACGTTTAAATTTTGTCTTCACCCCTGTCTACAAGGGTCCCCCTGCTGAGATGTGTCACAAGGGGGCCTTATTTATTCGTGTCTATGAGATTAGGGATGACTGCCCAAGTAGTTGGCTTGGGTCCCCCACTGAAACTATACTTTTCTATAGATATAAGGCTCTCCTGTTTAGGGGGGTTCCACCAGACTTGATGATAGAAAGGGGTTATTCCCTCTTTCAAAAAAAAGGGTTAAAAAGATGAGGATAAGATTTAGGTTTTTAAATGTGTGTATAAGGTTAAGGTTAGATAATAAAATTTCGTTTTAGTGTTTAATAGATAGAGAACTGATAGAGTTTAAGTTTGCCTATGGCAAAATAGTAAATATAGTGTGCGGGTACAACTCACATGTAGCATTTAATGAACATGTTGCAGTATCTTGCTGCCACACCCACTGGCACAAAAACATGAACAACCCCCATAAGGCAGTGGAGTTTGCAAGGCGCTAGAGACAGTGAAATCCAGTGTTGAATGCAATTAGTGAAAGAGTTTTGTAACGTTTTGACCTAAAAAATCTTTTGAAATTAAAACATAAATAGCAACAACATAAAACACTTTCAAAATGAAAAAGGATAACAAAAACATAGACATAAAAGTAAAAATAAGCTTAAGGACTACATATTTCATGTGCCTCCTAATGCACATCAGTTATTTATAAAAACACATTTTTTTTTAAACATGTTTTTAAAAAACGTGCACTTCTACTGTAATGCATTTTTGATTCATCTTTTAAATGCATATTAAAGGGGTTTTCTCATCACTGGCTTTCGTAGAGTTGAGCTGTTGATCTCTTTTACAGCTTCAAATCCAGGGGCGAATCTCTCCTCCAAGTAGGCGTGTCTTTCCCCACTGAATAGTTGTGACATCATCATTCTGTGTGTGCAGTGGGAGAGAGCGGATGTCACAGCTCTGCAGACCTCCTGCAATGGTCTCATATCTGCAGAGCTGTCACCTCTCTCCACAAGCTCGTTGTAACCAGGACACCTGCATTACTGTAAACAGTTATACATACAGCCTGAATTGCTGAAACAAATGTGAGAAATGCACGCTGCCCCCCTTCCACCTCTGTTATCAGGCAGGAGGTAGAGGGGAACAGACTGTATAAGGCTGTGTTATATGGCTGGGAGAGTGAATCTAGCAGCTAGATACTTAATTGCCCAGACCCTTCACATAGAGCTGAGATAGGAGCATAGAGAAGCTGAGGGGCTTAGTTTCACTTTAAATTTACACAGCTCAGAGGGACTTAAGCATAGAGTACAGGCAGCCACTCACAGCACAGGGGGTGTTTCCCATCCAGGGGTATGTCGCAACAGGCTGAATGACATATCAGGCAGTCAATCACAGAAAAGGGGGTATGGCCCAACCAACTGTTGCAGAAATAGCTATAGACGTACAGATTAGCTTATATCTGCCATGCTAAGTGATTTAGGTAATGCAAACCAATTGCAAAAGTGCTTATTTTTACTGTCTCCATCATTAGAGATATGATCTTTGTAGCGAGAAGACCCCTTTAATTCTGAATGCATTTTTGATGCAGTTCAGAAATGCAACAAAAAACTCAATGGGCCTCATTAATGAAAACTGTCTAAGCGTAAGACTGTCCTTGTTGCCTATAACAATCAATCAGAGCTCAGCAATCATTCTTTTACTGCTCTGGAAAAATGAAAGCTGAGCTCCGATTGGTTACTTCATGCAACAAGAACACTCTTACCCTTACCCAATGTGTGAAACTAGCATTACTTCTTACTAATATATGACCATTGTTTTAAGTTTTAAAAGTACCAGACACATGATTCATGCTGCCTAAAAAAGCCACAGGTTTCATTGTCACAGTAAGGCTGGTTTAACACTTTGTTATTTCTGTATTTGAGGTGTCCATCAGGATTACATAAAAAAGGTACCCCAATAAATATCGCAACATAGCTGCATCCTTCTCATGTAAATTAATAAAACAAATGTAGTCCTATTTGGATTACATTTTCTCTATTTGTCAAACGTCACGCTTTCTGTGTGGGACACAAAACGTGGTCTACCATAAGAAGTGTATACTGTCAGAAAATAGGGCTAGTGTAGTCTAAATAGGACTATGTTTGTTCCATTGATGTTTATGGGCTGGCCATTGCTATGTCGAGGTATCCTCAAGGGTACCTTCTTTCACAGTACGCAGACAGATACCTCCGAAGTACTCAGTAACAAGGTATGAACCTGGTCTAAGGTGTCTTTTACTTTGAAACACTATGGCATTTCAGGGTAAAACACCCTGTAACACTAATCAAGTACAGTGAGGAACACATTGGCCAGAGGACATGAATCTGACGTGTAGCTTCTCCTCACACAGCTTTGATAAAGGGGTGTTCCCACCATGGACTTTGTTGGCTTATCAATAGGATAGGCCATCAAAGTCTAATAATTGTCTGAGAGAGTGGAATAAAACAAAAATTATATACGTACCTCCCATGCTGATCCCATGGTGATGGGTCTACTGTCCTTTAGTTTTTTCTTTCAATAATAAATTACCATATCATGTGTGTTGCAGCTCTGTGATAAGCTGCAACAGTCACACAGGACATGGCATCATCGCTGGAGGCCAGCTGTTTCAAGAAGAATGAGGGACTAGAGTCTTGCACCACATGAATGACAGAGGGACAGAGGATAGTGGGACCCGCACCTTTCAGATTTTGATGGCATACATTATTGATATGTCATCTAAATCCATGTTAGGAACATCCCTTTAACTGACAGGTTTCTTCCTATAAGCAAACAGGTGAAAGGCCTGTCAGTTAAGCTAAGTGGGGAGGAACTGCACACTTCTATGTGTGCCTGGATCAGTTTCATAAGGTATTTTACTTTGAAACACCATAATGTTTCATAGTACAACACACCTTACAGTGAAAAGGAAACCTGTGACTATTTCCTGCTTCCCAAACTTGAAAAGTTAATTAGGTTGTGCACATCTAAAATATATTTTGAAAAACGTAAGCATAGGTGCAATAGCATACATCTAATACAAAAATCAGTGGCACACTAAAAACTAAGTGAAACATCAAGGTATATAAGAATATTGGAAATGCATTACTGCTAAGGAAAATATGAAAAACCTGGGACACTTAGTTTACAGTTTTTGATCAAAGATTGTATTAAGCTCACCTCCCAATAGCGTCAAGGGGATCCCAGAACAGGTGAGTCCCTAACCACTATTGGGAGGTGAGCTTAATACAATCTTAATGCATTTCCAATATTCCTATATACCTTGATGTTTCATTTAGTTTTTAGTGTGCCACTGATTTTTGTATTAGATGTATGCTATTGCCTTTCAGTGTACACCTATGCTTACGTTTTTAAAAATATATTTTAGATGTGCACAGCCTAATTAACTTTTGTAGTCAAATTTGAGAAATGGCAATCTCATTGGCTTGCTGCACTCTGCCGCCTCTTTTAAACCAGTGCAGGATAGTTCAATTGCAAGTTCCTGTCACTCCCTGAGATGTTGTAGTCTGAATGGACTCCTAGCGAGGTAACATGTTAGTGGTTAGGGACTCACCTGTTCTGGAATCCCCTTGACGCTATTGGGAGGTGAGCTTAATACAATCTTTGATCAAAAACTGTAAACTAAGAGTCCCAGGTTTTTCATATTTTCCTTAGCAGTAATGCATTTCCAATATTCCTATATACCTTGATGTTTCACTTAGTTTTTAGTGTGCCACTGATTTTTGTATTATTTGTATTAGATGCTTCCCAAACTTGAACCAGATAAAAGGTTCCTTGTAAGTGTCTTGAAAACTAATTTCTTTGAAAAGACCTACATCATACAGCCCTTGACCATACACAACCTGATCTGGTCATGTAGCTCTACTTTACATTATCCTGAACTGACTACCCTTGTTACATCACTCTGCATTTGATATCTGTGTGGCTGAAGATACTGAGAGTGCAGGTATGTTCATACGAGTGGAACTGCGGCAGAAAGTCTGCAGAAATTCAACAGAAAATCACCACAAATATACTGAAATTTATTTGCAGATTTTCCTATGGAGATACAGAGCACTGAATAGCAAAAAAAAAAAAAAAAACATTATAATTAGAGATGGGCGAATCGATTCTAATGAAGTGGAATTCGTTTAGAATTTCAGGAAAACTTCGGTTCTGAAGGAAGTCGAAGTTTGGGGTACTTCGGGTGAACGAAGTGTGCTTTTGATTGATAAAATGGCTGCGAGCACATGGCGCTACATGGGGCAAAGCACTCTGGGAGGAAGAAGGGCATAGCCTGCATGACATGTGCAGAGATGAAGCCAATCAGAGACCGGCGGGATTCTGTGACGTCACCGCACTATATAAGTCCGGGCGCGATGCCGGGAGCTCACACTCCTCTCACTGTACTGATCAGGGAAGGTGCTGCCGCGGCTGATTGTGATAGCTCTCACTGAAGAACTGATTTTTATACAGCGATTTTTGTGGGGTGTCTCAGCTTGTCTCAGAGACTGTTCTCTTAATGTTCTATTTCTGATTTTTTTGGGTATTAGATCTAAAATCCAGTGTGCGTCCACTGAAGCTGCATATACATTCAATATCCAAGTGGGATCTAAGCCAGTTCCTGTTGTATTCATTTAAAGAAACAGCGTTTTTACAATACAAATACCACTTCATTTTTGGCTGCTCAATTCTATTGCGCAATTTACATCCAGGGGTTAATTAAGCGTTGTTTTGCTGGTGTGCTGACCCCAAGAAACCGTCATTTTCAACGCCAAAATATATACATTTTTCCTGTAGCATAATGTACAAACGAAGGTTAATTACAATTTTATCTCTTGTTGTGTGGCGTAATTAAGCGTTGTTTTGCTGGTGTGCTGACCCCAAGAAACCGTCATTTTCAATGCCAAAATATATACATTTTTCCTGTAGCATAATTCACAAGCGAAGGTTAATTACAATTTTATCTCTTGTTGTGTGGCGTAGAAAACACACAATTGTAACACGCTACAAAGCTACTAGTTTGTGGTTGCTCAATTCTTTTGCGCAATTTACATCCAGGGGTTAATTAAGCGTTGTTTTGCTGGTGTGCTGACCCCAAGAAACCGTCATTTTCAACGCCAAAATATATACATTTTTCCTGTAGCATAATTCACAAGCGAAGGTTAATTACAATTTTATCTCTTGTTGTGTGGCGTAGAAAACACACAATTGTAACACGCTACAAAGCTACTAGTTTGTGGTTGCTCATTTCTTTTGCGCAATTTAAATCCAGGGGTTAAGTAATCGTTGTTCTGCAGTTGTACTCAGTAAAAGAAACTTTGTTTTTTCACACCCCACAAGAAGAAATTCTGTAGCATAATTCATATCCGAATGTTAATTAAGCCTGTTTGTGCTTTTATATTCAGTAAAATACACAGAGTTTTTAAACGGCACATACAAGTCAATTTTTCCTGCCCATTTGTGGAGCGCAATTTATATCCAAGGGTTACCCAAGCTTCTTAGTGGGTTCATTTGGCGTCAAATACAGGGTGTGTATTTATCATATACAGATATCTTCATCAAAACTGGTCTGTACATTTTAGAACAAACAGTATGTCAGACAGAGAGGTGGCAGGCTCTTCACCTGCGAGTGGCAGAGGCACAAACACTCCTGGAGCAGGTCGCAGCACAGCAAGGGGACGTCGCAGCAGGGGTCACTCGGTGAGGCCACAACTGCCGCTGTCATCTAGCGGCCGTATACTGACTAGCAACCCAATGGTTCTTGATTGGTTGACTAGGTCATCCACTTCCTCCCAGATGACATCTGACAACCCCAGCCAAGAGTCGGTGGGAACGTCAGATACAACCCTTAGTTGGCATGGTCCGGGAGCGAGTCAGCGGCCCTCACCTGTCCTCAACCCGCCTCTGTCCCATCCGGTTCCCTCAGCCAGAGATTTACATGTGGTCTGGGCTCAGCGCCACTATATAGCGAGGATGAAACAATTTGAGGAGGGCAGTCAGCAGCTACTTGGCAGCGAAGAAATGGGGCCAATATCCCCTGCTTCATGCAGTAGACGGCAAAGTATAGATGTTGAGAGTGGCATGGGAGGTCATGTTGTGAGGGGTCAGCCTCTGCATACCAAGACCGGTGATGAGGACAGCAGTGACGATGAAACACAAATAGATGATGATGTGGGCCCACCGCACTTGGGGGCCGGGGGGAGGCAAGGCTTCATCATCGTCAGGAGAAGAGGGCGTCAGCTTGCGCGTCAGGCAGCGGCGCAGCTAGCAAGTGGGTCGTGTGGCCGTGAGTCAGCAGGTTAGCTGCAGTGTGAGGTCGGGAGCCAAGCGGCCACGGGGTAGAAAACCCGCTTCGCAGGTCCAAGAAAGTAGCCGCACAGGGGCTCAGCGAGGCAGTGGTGGCAGTAGTCAATCAGTGCGGAGCGTTGGCAGTAAAATCAGATACCCGGCGGTGTGGCAGTTCTTTGCTAAGACACCGGAGGAGCCGAATAGGAATATGTAGAATCTGTAAGCAGAAAGTGAAGCGTGGCCAGGGAACTAACGTTGACACCAAGACCCTGCGACAACACATGCAGCGTACCATCCGGTGGCCATGGGAGAAACGTGGCTCAGATGTGGTGGTCCATCTGCTCGCCGCAGAAAACACTGCAGCAGCAGCTCCCAGTGGCCGCATGCCATTGCAGCCATTCAAGGCTCCACCACCTCTGCAGAAGGGAGCTGATTCTCTTTGGGCATCATCTCCCGGTCCAGATGCTCCTGCTCCTCGCTACTCATGGCGCCAGCATTTGTTTAGCGAGGCGATTGCAAAGAGACAACAGTATGCGTCCAAACCCCTCCTAAGGTGCAGCAGCTGACCGGCTCCTGTCCAAGGGTTTTTGGTACTGCAGTCCCTCCCTTTCCAATGGTGGACTCTGCACCATTCAGAAACTAATGGCTTGTGCCGAGCCGAGAGGAGAGTTCCAAGCCGTAATTTTTTTCCAAAAAAGGCAGTACCAACACTTCATAAATATGTTTGAACAGAAGGTGGGCCCGTCCTTAGGCTTATCGGTTGTTCTAAGGTGCACGGCAGCGCGGACGTCTGGAGCTGTAACTACGGTCAGGGCCAGTACATGTCCTTTACGGCCCACTGGGTGAATGTGCTTCCGGCCAGGCACACCAACAACTTAGGGCAGGAGACGCCGCTTTCTTTCCCCCCGTTGTCAAAAATGCTGCTCCTGCGCCAATGTCCCCCCCCTCCCCCTCCA
>JAODAL010075493.1:0-13974 GCA_025379985.1 Phyllomedusa bahiana
ATTAAAAAGGGTCGGGTAACTACTGTCAAGGTGAAAGGTTATAGGGAGGAAACAACAGGGGTATGTTGCACAAGGGGGCAGTTATAAATGGCAAAAAGGGGAATTTATCGCTTCATCAGTTCGCTGTTTTTCTTGAAGCTCATTCTCTCAGTACCTAAACCCAGGGAGTTTCTTCCCCTCCCAGCTGGTTTTTTCTTAACTAATGGGGGATGAAAAATCCCCCCCTTCCTTTTCTGCCCCTCCCAAGTGGGTTGGTTCAACCCCCCCCCCTCCACATGTCACTTTTTCATTCCCACCGAACATCTTTTTTTGTAAGATTTTTTTACATCCCACCCCGCATTCAGTCAAGACAGTCTTCTATGAACTCAGAGCACTGATCTCTTCCCCTCTCACACGGAGGTTTGTTACAGTTGAACCCAGCTTCATGAACTCCTCCAGAGAAAAGACCGTCCCCCTTTCTATGCAGGAGCTTTAGGAAACCGTGGCACAATTCTCCCCTGTTTTTGTTTGGAAGCAATTTCAGGTAAATGAGGAGCGTTTGGCTGTACAGAGTAAAATTGTTGCCGGCCCCTTTTTTCTGAGTGAAAGAGGCGGGAAGTGCGCTCCCGTGAATACCCGGGGCCCTACAGAATGTAAATTTAGTAGAACCTTCAACAATAAAAGAAAGGGGGTGGAATCCGACCGCACGGGGGAACAGTGTTTACACAAAACGAAGATAAGGGAGACAGTAAAACAAGACAGCTTTGCAAAAAACATCCAATTGCAAAGTTGCTTGTTTTCACTTCCCTTATTCTAAGACCATTTAATGAAATGATACACCCCCTTTAACTACACGGTCAAAAGGGGGTTTTTTGCCATGACTCATTTCATACCTCCTGCATCCGCCTTTAGCTCTGGCACCAAAGGGGGCGGGGTTGGATTTTTTTAAAATGCAATCATTACCCGCAGGATGCACACCGGGCCTTTCCTCTCTAGAAAAGAAAGCCTTTATTAAAGCATTGTGAGTACTGGGAGGTAAAGTTTTTTGCCTCCGGGCAAAAGGGGGTCCAGGTTCAAATCCCTGCGGAACAAAACCTTGGATTTTTTTTCCCTTACAATGCCAGACCTTGAGTTTCTTATTATTTATTTGCACTGTTTTTACTAATTTCTATGAGCACAGAGGGCGGGATAAGGACAGCACGGGGGGGGGAACCCCAGACTGCCTGAAGGGAAAGGGATAAGCTTTGTTTTTGACCAGCATCCACGTAAATCTTTAAAAAAGCAAAATTTTTAGTCACCACAGGTAATTTAAAGGTGCAAAAAATACCGTTATTAAAAACAAAACATAACAAATGTGTTTTTGACTTTTGGCGCCCCACTTTTTTCTTGATCAGCTTTCACGAAAACTAAAAAAAGCAATTCTAAGTCACCACATGAATTTAAAGTTTTAAAAAATACCCGGGATTATACGAAAACTAAAGATACATTTTTTTTGCACTTTTGCCCATCCAGATTTGTTGATAGAGAAAACCTGCATAAATTTGAATCCACAATTTTTTTGATTAGAGGGAAATTTTTAGAATAGCTGTATTGCCGTCTTTAAAAAAAGGGCTTTCCAAAACTTTCCCTACCTTCTCAAATTTTTTTATTTTTGAACTGGGGCAAAAAGCAGGTGGTAAGCGGCAAAAGGGGTAGCACATGGAGGTAGAGGTACGGAGAAAGGGGGCCCTTCCAGTGCTGGCACAACACGCAAGCCACGGAACGTCAATTTGCAGGCCGCAGGGCCTTTCATCGCTGGGGCAGGCCCCGTGAATCTAAGTAACGAACATCGTCGCCAATCTGTCCTTCAGTGGTTAATGCAACCTGCATCCAGCAGTCTTACCTCCTCGTCCTCGCAGTCACGGCACAAATGTCGTCATCAGCATCATCAGCATCCCGTCCAACAAAAAGCAGCCCAAATGTCAACTCGTGTACCCACCACTGTGGATAATCCCTTTCTGAAGACCTCTTGATGACAAAAAAGCGTTGGGTCAGAAGGCATGTTAAAAGATCAAGAGGAGATTTTTCTCTGCTCTGACGCCCAGTTACTGATGCCATCGAGGAGGGAAGGAAGCCGGTTCAATCGGCAAAAATCCCGGGCGGTCGGCAACGCCTTGCGGCCCTCTTGCTTGTAGCCCGCAGCTTCTGGATGCAGAAAGTCAGGGCGACCAAGTCCCTGTGTTGATGATGATATGAGAGACGACATTTTGCCCACCATCCGTGGGTCTTTTCCGCAGAATTTTGCTTGCGAGCGCTTCACAGTGGACGAGGAGGAAGACGATGGGGTAGTGTCAATACAGGTCCCGCCACAAAAGGGAGAGGGCGGTCGCAAAAAGTCCACTGAATGATTCCGCCACCACGGGCAAACGCAAACCCCGCTCCTCGCTTATCGCCGTCAAAAAGGGCCAGGACCTCTCAAGCCTGGGCCTTCTTTGGGGCAAGCCTCTGATTCACCCAGCGATGCATATCCCCGCCTTTTGGGCCGTAAATGCAAAATTTTAGGGCAAGAACCAAAAAGGGTTTAAACCCAAACCCCCAACATGTCTAGTCACATGCAGCAAATTTCATGTTTTAAAGGGGGGGGAAACCCCTTTGGGCCCAAAAAAAGGGGCCCAAAGCCCACCCGGGGCCCACCAACCATTTTCCCACACCCTCTGTCTCCGCCTCCTCCTCCCTGCCCCCCACCAACCCGTTCCTCAGTTTCCCAGGGTCTCTCAGAGTCAAATCGGGGAAATCGGGCCCCCCTTCAGCCTCCCCCCTCCCCCCAAGGGAAACCACCAGCCCCACTAAGACCCATCCTATCCCCCTTCCCTTCCGCCGTTTGAGGGCCCTTTCACCCGAAAAGGGCCAGCCCCCTAAAACCCCAGCCTTCTTCTTCCATTTTTCGGGGGCAAAAAGAAACATTTAACCCCAAACCCCTCCCCAAACCCCAAAACCCTAAAATGTCGGCATTGCCGGGTTTTTTTGGCCTTGGAAATTTTGGGCCTTTTCCCGGGTTGGGTTTGGAAACACAAAAGGGTTTTTCCCCACTCAGGGCCCCCTCGCCTCCCCCCAAATCCCAAGGGCCGAGCAGGAAATTTCTTTGCCAAAAAAACCCGTCCCTGCCGGGCCCCAGCCACGTTCACCTAAAATTTCAAGCGCATTTTCTGCACTTTTGGCCCGGGAAAAGTCCATTGACCACTGACACATGGACAAGTAAGCAGGGCCCAAAGGGCCCGGCATTTTCTCCGTGCGGGTTTCACGGGGTGAGTTGGGGGGATTCTCGGGGGTAAAGGGTGGCTCCAGGCTGGGCGCAGGGCTCTTCAAAACCCGGGGATGGTGAAAGGGCTTTTTCCCCCCCAAGGGTTTCCTCTGGTGGCATAAACTTTCCCCAAAAACCCAAAAGGGGGTTTTAAATTTTTAATCTGTTTTGGAGACCGCCCCACACAGGTCGGGAGGTGGAGGGCTCCCCCAAACCCGAGAACAGAGCGCGGGCGGGGCCCAAAAACCTTTTTTCCAGGCAAGGTGGGTGCGATAATGGGGAAAATCTGCTGCCCCCCCCTTAAGATCGGTGGGGTTTGGAAAGCACATCCCTTCCCCTTGGCAAAATGAATTTTAAAAACCTTGCCGTCCAAAATTTCTAAAGAGCTCCCCGTTTTCTGGACTGCCTGTTTAAAAGGGTTTTCGAGGTCCTGGACCCCCGCACTTTCCGCCTTCCCGCACCCCCCTTAAACCCCGTTTTGGCTTTTGTTGCAGTGCAGCTGGGCCTCCCCTCAACCGCTCATTTTTTTGACGGTGGCAACACCGGGAAATTTCCCACCCCCACATTCCCCAAAGCATTGTGGCAGAAAGCGCAATGGCCATTACGCAGTTTTGAAGGGACACAGGGGCCTGAACAGCAGCGGTGCGGACCTCGGGGTGTTTGACCCACCAAAAAGGGGAAAAAAAAAAGGAAAAAAGGGGGGGGAAAAAAAACGGAAAGGTTTCTGCACCACCTTGCCAGTTTTGAAAAGCCACCAAAATTTTTCCAAGTGGGGGACGATCCCTTGTCGGGCATAAAGCTTTTTGGTGATTTTAGTTCGGAAAATAATCGTTGGCCACCCGGAAAAAAACAGGTCCCGCCAGCGACGGAGGAGGAAAAACGGCCCACAGATGGGGGGACACGGACCTCTCTCCGTCAAATCCACAAGGCCCACATTTTCCAAAATTTTTCTTGGGTTTTCCCATTGGGCAGTGGTTGGGGGTCCAGAGCAAAGTGCAAGGTCGAAATCAGCTCTCAGGGTGAAACCATCTCCAGGCAAGTCGGGTTTTTTTTTTTTTTTTTTTTTTTGTTTTTGAAGCTGTCCCGGGAGGCAGCGGGGGAGGAGGAGGGGGTTATTCCAGACACCGATGTTACCGACGTCCCCCTTGGAAAAAGGGGTTGGCGCAAATTTTTGGGCGGAGGATGAAGTTTGGGGAAATCATTTGCTAGTGCCCCCCGACCCAGAGGTTTTTGGGAAATAAAGGCTCCTCTCTCCAGAGTGCTTGGATGCCCCATTTCCTCCAACTTTGATCCCCCCTTTTAAAGGGCCATAAAAATAAAAAAAAACAGTTACTGGGTGGCCACCCTCCGGGAATCCCCGGGGACAAACAAAATTTCAGAAACTTCCTTCCACCCCACCCAAAATTAGAGAAAAAAAGCGGGAAATGGAGACCTTGCTGATTGATCAACTGGGACATCGTTGCGTTTTCTTCACTTTTCTTAAATTTTCTTTCTGGAACAACGCCAGCGCCCTTTGGACAGAAAGTAAGGCCAATTTAAGCCTAGGGGCAGCAGCGGGAAAGGCGGGGCAGAAGCCCAAAGGGGTGACCTCAGGCAATCTTTTTTTTTTCCCCCCTCACCAACGCATGAAAATCCCGGGCACACTAAAACACCCAAGACCAGCTGAAAAACATGTGCACTACTGTCTGCGTCTAAAAACACTAAATTTTTGTATGTTTTTTCCGGCCCCAAAATAGATTTCTGGTTATAAAAAAATGGACGAATGGCCCGAGCGGCTCCCCACCCATAGAGGTTTTGCCCCTGCCCAGCAGCCAGCTTCAAAATTTTATCAGCCCTTCAGCACGGGCCGGGGGAGTAAATTACAAAAAACGCCCCGGTTTCCACAGAAAATGTGGTTTGGTTTAAACCTTCACCCAAGAAGAATCAGGCAGGGATCTCTGATGATTTGGGGCCCCCAAAATTCCCGAGGTCACCGATTAGAGGGCCGGGTCTACTTCCATATTCCTCTTCAAACAGAAAGGGGTCCTCTTGAAAAACTTTTTTTAAAAAAAATGATCATTTCTTACTCCTTTTTTAAATCTCTTTTCCCAAAAATTTTTCCTTTTTTGTTTGGTTTTGCTGTGAGGAAAAACCTGAAAAAAGGACACCAATTTTTATGAAAAAACCCATATTCCTTTTTATTTCATTTTCATCTTTAGAATTTTTTGCATTGTAAAGGTTTTTTGGGGTCATGTTGCCTCCCCAATATTTTAAATGGCTGAAAGTCTATCAATTTTTTTTTTTGGGGTCATTTTCCTTTGGAATAAAGGAATAATCAGGGTTTTTTGGGAAACCCAGAAATTTCTTCAAGGGGCCAATTTCTCCCCCCAAATTTTTTAAAACAGGGGGCGGGAAAAACCCCTTTTTAAAATTTTTTGGGTCATGTTTGGTTTTGAAATGCAGCAAAAAAAAACAGCTCCTATTCTAAAAAATGTTTATTTCTAATAAAACATTTTTTCTTCAAAATTGTAAAAAGTGGCCCCAGGGGTTCATTTTTTTGAATTTTGGGGGCATTTTGCGGACATCCCGCTAAACACAGTCCTTTTCAAAAAATTTTGTTTCTAACAAAACATTTTTTTCTTCAAAAATTGCCCCAAAGGGCTAAAGGGTTTCCTTCTTTAAATTTTTGGGGGCTTTTTGTTTGTAAACATGCAGCTATCCCAAACAGGTCCTATTAAAAAAAAAATTTTTTTCAAAACAGACATTTTTTTCTTCACAATTGTCCAAAGTGGCTCGGGGGTTTTTATTTTTTGGGAATTTTTTGGGGGCTTTTTGCGTGACATGCGGGCTAAAATACCCCCCCCCCCCTATTATAAAAAAAAATTGTTTCTAACAGAAAATTTGTTTTTCAAAAATTGTCAAAATTGGCTAAAAGGGTTTTGGCTGTCAAAAACCAAATAGGTAGGACCCTGTTAAGGGACACAAAATTCCCAAAAATGACTTTTTTTGCAAGATCTTTAACATAGCAATCAACCCCTGTATTGAACAACCCTTTTAAATAAAAAATTAAAAAAAAAAAAAAAAGAAAATGGTGGGTTTCCCATCCTTTTAAAAAATGTGTTTTCTAAAATTTAAAAGAACTAAAAAATTTGCATGTAAAAAAATAGCTGTTAAAAAAACCCTTTCCTTGAATTGTACAAGGAGGTACAGGAAAACTTGACCAAAATGTGGGTTAAATTCGGGGAATGGTTTAAAGGAGACGGACAGAAAACAAAAGTAAAGAGCCCAAATTTCCCCCAGCCTTTTAGTAAAATAGAAAAAGAATCCCAAGAAAAAGGGGCCCCTTTGGTTTTAAGGGGGAACGTTAACCCCCCCAGAAATTTTCCAATGAAGCTCAAGGGGTCCCCCTTTCATAGGGAAAGGGGCAAGCGCTACCCGGGAAATTGACTGTGTACAGGGGAAGGCAATTTCCCTCACCCCTTCCGTTTTCCCACTCGCTTTCAGCACGACATTTTTTCCTTTGCAAACCATCAGGGCTTTTAAAAACCTGCGTTTTTAAAGATAGGGACCCAGCCTGGGCTCTCACCGCCCCCCACTGAACCCCGGCCCCGGGGTCCTGTGGAAAAGGGGGACGGGTTTTAGCCCAATGCCCCGGGTTCAACTAAAATGGGGGTTTTAAAAGCCCAACTTTTTTCCCGGGCATTTTTTAAATCTGTGGGCATGCGGGTTTTTGGGGTAAACCGCATTCCAGGACAGGGATTTTCAATGTCCATTTTCCAAGAAAATGAGGGTTTTCAAATCATACCCCTTTTCCGGAAACAATTTAATTTGGGGGTTGATGCATTTTAGGGTCGGGGCTGGGTACAAGACAGGATAGGGGAAAAAGGTTCTGTGGTTTTTTTCTTGGTTTTTAAAAAACCCTAAGTGTGTTGCCTAAAATTACACGTACCCCATTTGACGTTTGTGGTTTTTTAATTCCCTTTTCTCCGGGCCCTTTTTGGGGTTAAAAAATTTAAGGGGTTTTGTTCTCTCCCAAAGATTTTTAAAAGGTCACCCCGGAATAAACGACTATCCTATCGAAAAACCTTTCAGGTGTGGCCACTATCACTATCGCCCATGCCCGATAGCCAACGAAAATCGCTCAATACTACAAAATTTAAAAATGATTGTATCTAAATCACAATAGCAAACAAACACAATGTAACTAATTCCTGAACAAATGCATGTCTTTCATTGAACACATTGAGTAAACATGTAATCCACAGTGCAAGAAGAAAGACTAAGTAATGATGTTGATTTCTGCAATTACTACAAATAAAATCTCCTCTGACTGTATCTAAGTTACAATTATAGATAAATACAATGTAACTAAACTCATAACTCACAGATTTTTGTACTCTTTCATTTAACATATTAACATGTCTTTCATTTAACATATTGAGTAACGATCCACAGCGCAGGGAGAAAAAGTAAGTGAACCCAATAAAATGTAAACTGATTGTTCTCACTAGATGAAGCACCGTTAAACTTAACAGATAATGCATCATAATATCACAACTTTTTTCTTGCTTTTCATTGCCGTTTTATGACCTAAGAAAGGATAATACAAGCTGTGATATCACTGTCTTTTTAAAAAACTTTGCTAATCCTTATGCCCCATAAAACAAAGACAGTGAAAACTAAAAAACCCCAGAGACATTTTGAAACTGTTTTTTTTTCCATTGAAAAAACCCGGATAAATTCCACAATGCAGGAAAAAATTTAGACAACCCCTTTTGGGAATAAATTACACCCCTTGAAATTGATTGCTAAAAAAAATGAAATGTTGGTTACTGAGGCTCCAATCCCAGACGGGACCCCAATTTTAAACCAAACTAATGACACACAAACATTTTTGTGCTTTTTCATGTTTTTAAAGAAAAAATAAAATACTTTTTCACATTGCGGGAAAAAAAAAAAAAGGAAGTAAACCCTCTTTTTTAAAAAAATGTTTTTCTCGAAGAGATAATTTGGATACAGAGGGTTTAAATGATGGAGGCACAACTTTAAAAAGAAAGTACACGGACAGCATCCCAAAAATATTGATGAACTGAAATACAAAAAACTACAAAGCTACAAATTACGCTCAAAGGGAGATAGATACCAAAGGGAGGCTTTCCCAAAGGCCCCCTTTGCGCATGGGAAAAAATGGCAGGTGCCCTTTTAATTTTAAAGACAAAAGCTCTAGGGGCCCCAAATTTAAAACCACATGCAAAAAAACCCCCCATTTTAAAACAAGGGGAAAACTGCAAAAAAAGCAACAATACCCCGATTAGAATTGCATATGGAAAAAGCGATACAAAAGGGGGTAACCCCCAACTGTACAGATAAAACCATGGCCTTTGGGGACCGCTTATATCACCCACAAAAAAAAAAAAAAAAAAAAAAAAAAATTTTTTTGGGCAAACCGACCCCGCACTTAGAAGGTTTCACTGCAAAAAAATACTTGAAACCCCAAACTCCCCCGTTTTTTTTGGGGAAAAAAAAATAACAAGCTGGGGAAAAAAATCAAATTATATGTTAAATTTTTGATACATTTGCTAAAGAGTCTTTCGAGTCCCCCACGCTATCAACAAAAACAAAACCACATTTTTGGGTTTTTTTTTTTTTGGTTTATAGGGGTAGGGACCGCAAGACATGAAGGGCCCCTTTCCCCTTGGCTTTGGGGAGCTTGCGTTTTTCTGTAGCTACTGTATCAAAAAAACCTCATAATTTGATATTTTTTTCCCAGCTGTTATCCTTTTTGCCCCCAAAAATTTCCGGTTTAGCTTTTTGGGGAACAATTAAATTTTGTGCATGCACCTTTTAATTGCTGGGGGGGCCCTTTTCCCACAAACTTTTTTTTTTTTTTTTTTTTTTTTTTGGTGATATAAGCCGATACCACATGGTGTATCTGTCCCGATGGCTTTTCCCTCTGTATCCCTTTATCCATATGCAATTTTCATCAGTAATGTTTTCATTTTTTTGCATCCTTCCCATGTGTTTTTAAGGGGGTTTTTTTTCATGCTGGGGTGAATTGGACCTAGAGGGATTTGCTCATTAATTAACGGCACCTGCCCTCTTTTTTCCCCTTGGCATAAGGGGCCCTAGAACCCCCTGGGTGGTATCTTCAGCCATTGAGCTGTAATGTAGTCTTTTTGTTTTTTTGGTAAATTATTTCCCATTTTTGTGGTTTTTTTTTTTTGTTTTATAGCCCCTTTGGGGCTCCAAAACATAGGGGCCTTCCGTTGGCTTGCACTTGCGTTTCTGTAGCAAATGTACAACCCAATACCTCATAATTTTATTTTTTTTTTCCCAAGCATGTTATCTTTTTTTCCCAAAAATACTGGGGAGTTTAAGGGTACAAGTTTTTTTGTGCAGTGCA
This sequence comes from Phyllomedusa bahiana, assembly GCA_025379985.1. Classification (NCBI taxonomy): domain Eukaryota; kingdom Metazoa; phylum Chordata; class Amphibia; order Anura; family Hylidae; genus Phyllomedusa; species Phyllomedusa bahiana. The sequence goes on from JAODAL010075493.1 coordinate 9,642, forward strand.
CCTTCTAAGTGCTGGCGGCTTGCCCACAAACTTTTTTTTTTTTTGTGGGTGATATAAGCTGATACCCAGCATGGTGTATCTGTACAATGGCGTTACCCTCTTATCGCTTTATCCTATGCAATTCTCATCAGGTATTGTTCATTTTTAGCACCCTTCCCATGTGTTATAATGTGGTTTTTTGCATGCTGGTGTGAATTGGTACCAGAGCATTTGCTCATTAATTAACGGCACCTCCCATCTTTTCCCAGGGCAGCATAAGGGCCATAGAAGCCGCTGCTGTACTATAAAGCCATTGAGCTGTAAGTGTAGCTTTGTAGTTTTTTGGTAAATTATGTCCCATTTTGTGGTTTTGTTTTTGTTGATAGCGTAGGGACTCGCAAGACATGAGGAGCCTTGCTGTTGGCTTGCGAGCTTGTGTTACTGTAGCTATTGAAATCAACTAAAAACCTCATAATTTGATATTTTTCCCAGCATGTTACTTTTTGCCCAAAAATACTGGGGAGCTTAGGTACAAGTATTTTTTTGCAGTGCACCTTCTAAGTGCTGGGCCGGCTTGCCCACAAACTTTTTTTTTTTTTTTTTTTGTTTGGGGGTGATATAAGCATATAACCAGCAAGGTGTTTCGGTACAGTTGGCGTTACCCTCTGTATCGCTTTATCCATATGCAATTCTCATCAGTATTGTTGCATTTTTAGCAGCCCTTCCCATGTGTTATAATGTGGTTTTTTTTGCATTGCTGGTGTGAATTGGTACCTAAGCATTTGCTCATTTTAAACGGCACCTGCCATCTTTTCCCCATGCAGCATAAGGCCAAAGCCTGCTGCTGGTTTTCTATCAGCCATTGACTGTAAGTGTAGCTTTGTAGTATTTTTGGTAAATTATTCCCCATTTTTGTGGTTTTTTTTTTGTTGATAGCGTAGGGACCGCAAGACATAAGGAGCCTTGCCGTTGGTTTTGCGAGCTTGTTTACGTACATTGTATCAACTAATACCTCATAATTGATATTTTCCCAGCATGTTATCTTTTTGCCCAAAAATACGGGGAACTTAGGTACAAGTATTTTGTGCAGTGCACCTTCTAAGTGCTGGGCGCTTTGCCCACAAACTTTTTTTTTTTTTTTTTGTTTGTGGGTGATATAAGCTGATACCCAGCATGGTACTGTACAGATGGCGTTACCCTCTGTATCGTTTTAAAAATCCATATAAATTTCCCCTCATCAGGTATGTTGCATTTTAGCATCTTCCCATGTGTTATAATTTTGGTTTTTTGCATGCTGGTGTGAATTGGTACCAAGAGCATTTGCTCATTAATTAACGGCACCTGCCATTTTTTTCCCATGCAGCATAAGGGCCATAGAAGCCTGCTGCTGGTATCTATCAGCCATTGAGCTGTAAGTGTAGCTTTGTAGTTTTTTGGTAAATTATGTCCCATTTTTGTGGTTTTGTTTTTGAACTGAAATACATTTGCACAGAGCAATGGTCCAAAATTTCTCCTTAAAGGAGTTTTGGAACAAACTCATTTCATACCTTTTTTATTAAGCTTCAGCTTTCAGTGTGCTCGAAAGGGGTGTGTGGGATTTGTTTGAATTGCTTATCATGTGACCCAGCAGGCTAACATCCTCATGCCTTTCACTCTAGTCAAAGAAAGGTTTGTTTATGTAAAGAGCTGTGAGTGGTTACAAAGTAGCCAAGTGCTTAAAGATTCTGTCTTTCAACATAGAGGACCCAGGTTCAAATCCCTGTAGGAGCCATATTTATTTATTTATTTTTTCAATGCACATATTTGAACTGTTTGACTAATTACTAATAAGTACAGAGGACAGGAGTAGGTTGAAAGCACTTGGGGTTGAAGACTCGCTCAGCAGTGAGTGTATGTGACTACTAAGGAGTACAGAGGACAGGAGTAGAATGACAGTACCTGGGGTTGGACACTTGCTCAGCAGTGAGTTTGTGTGATTACTAAGGATACAGAGGACCGGAGTAGAATGAAAGCACCTGGGGTTGAACACTCGTTCAGCAATGAATGTGTGTTTATTACTAAGGGTACAAAAGGGCAGAGTAAATGACAGCACCTGGTTAACACTTGCTCAGCAGTGAGTTGTGTGATTACTAAGCAGGAAGGGCTACAGAAGCTGTCTGAAGTGATTCTGAGCAGTGCGGCCAGGGCAGGGGGAAGCTCTCGTCACTGTCGGAATCCCCTGGAGATGAGCTGCCCACTATGGATCACTAAGAGAGCAGCTAAAATAAAAATGGTGCAGAATTTTTAATAATGATGAATGGTGAAAATGTTTATTATTTAATTTGTAAGCTTCTGCAAAACCCTCTAAACTTTCTGATTTGCATACATAAGAAACAATTAGTGGAGGTAATTGCTGCTATAGCTGAATCTACAGGTTATTAAATTCAAGGGGTCACTTATTTTACTCTCCCTGCACTGTGGATGTTTACTCAATGTGATTCATAAAACAACATGAAAAGCACAACTACCTGTATGCTGCTTGTTATATTCAGTTTGTTCAGAATTGCAAATTAGATGCACTCATCCCATTTTACTAGTAACCAGTGCAGAAATCCGGGAAATTTTTAAAAGGGTTAAATTTTTTGACAGCTCTTTGCAATTCTTTTTCCCGCATTTTTGGGTATTTTACTGTTTAGGTTTTAGGCTCCTTGCCATTGACCTTCTGGGGTGTTTTTTTTGCTGAATGTCTGACAAACCCCACAAAATTAAATGCCTAACGGGCGATTTCCTTAAAAACTGAGGTTAAAATAGTATTTTGGGGTCGCTTTTTTTGGTTGGTGTTAGACACAGTCTTTTTGCAATTCTCTTCAAACACTGCTTTTCGAACAAGGCTCGAAATGAAACCAAACAATGATGTCATACAAGCTTAACAGCGCGCCAAAGGAGGTTTACGTCAAGCCTAAAAAAATATCAGTCAAAATCCAAAAAATCTGAAACAAATACACTTTGCAGCTTTAAAGGTGAAATACAAAAAAAAATTACATCAAGAGGGGGAGGGTCAGGGCTGCACCAAATGGTAAATTTCTCAAGGGGGGGGCCCCTGTAATGGTAGGGGCATTTTTTTGCCCCACTGAAATCTTTACCTTTCAAGCACCCTTGTTTTTTTGGAACCCACCCTTTAAGAAAATCAAAATAAAAACTTAAAAAAAAGGGGAAAAAGGGGAAAAAAAAAAAAGGGGGGGGAAGGGGGTGGGGGGGGGGGGGGGGGAAATTTTAGGGGTTTTTTTTGGGGGGGGGGGGAAAAAATTTTTCAAGGGTAAAAAAATTTTTTGGGGGGGGGGGGAAAAAAAAAGGGGGGGAAAGGAAAGGGGGGGGGAGGGGGGAAGGAAAAAAGGGGTTGGGGGGGGGGGGTTTTTTTGGGGCTTTTTTAAAAAAAAAAAGGGGGAAAAAAGGGGGAAAAAAAAAGGGGAAAAAATCGGGGGAAAAAAAAGGGGGGGTCAAAAAAGGGGGGGGGGGGTTTTTGGGGGGGTCAAAAGGGGGAAAAAAAAATTTTAAAAAGGGAAACGTGGCTGGAAAAAAAAATTTAAAAAAAAAAGGAAAAAGGATATTTTACTTTTTTGGAAAACCCCTTTTTTCTTTAAAACATTTTTTTTTGGGGGGGTAAAGATCGTAAAAAGCTGCCATCAACTCCAAGAAATCATCCCCTGGGGGCAATCCTCCAAAGGGTACCGTCCCCTTACCCGATGGGCAGCTCATGCATTTTATGTACTATTTTAAAACTCTTGCTTATTAATGTTTTGGTTTTTGTGATCATTTTTTAAAATTAAACAAAAAAAGGCCCCCCAACACAAAGCAATTTACAAGGGGCAAACCCCCGGTGACCTGAGCCCCTTCCCGTATGGGCTCTCTCTTTTTTCCTCTCCTTTTCAGCCGAAAAAATTTTATTATTTTTTTTTCTTTTTAGAAATTGAGACCCCAACTGATCTAGAAATTCGGTAAGGCAGGGCGAAGGTTTCATTTTTCCAATGGGAAGAATCTCAGATTCAATGTAAGTGGAAACTTTCCCAAACCTCAAAATTTAAAACATTAGAAGCCCAGAGAAGTCTACGGGAAGGTGGAACCTCGGGGCCTTATTAAAAAACTCATTATTCCCTTTTATATCATTGAAGAAAAATTACCTTTGCATTTGGGGGAGAGATAAGAAAAGACTTGTTAAAAGCCCTCTTCTTTTTTCCCTTTTGAGAATAATTTAGCTGATTTTTTTTTCGGAGTGTTTGCAGCAAACTAAGTGAGAAAAATTTTTTGACAAATATTTCCAAAATGACTCTGATAATAATTGGTTAATTTGTTTAAAAAAAAAACAGCTTCCCGTATA
>JAODAL010075494.1:0-13974 GCA_025379985.1 Phyllomedusa bahiana
GCACCAACAAAACCCGGAAAACTTCAAGGGGCTGGGCTAAGGAAAAGGAAAGGGGAACCTTTTGCAAGGGGGGCTGTTGTTTTAGTTTTTTTTGGTGGGAAAATAAATGTTGCCCAAAAAAAGGGGTTTCCCTCTTCAATATTTTTGGGGCCCTAATTTTTACCCAAATGCTTTTGGGGCAAAACCCCTTTGGGAAATTTTTTTTTTAGAAAAGGGAAAAAACCCTGTGGGGAAGGTTTTTTTTTGGGAAAAACCCCTTTTTTAAGGCAAACTAAGGTTTAACCTTTTTCTTTAGGAGGTTGCCAGGGAAAAAACCTAAAATTTTATTGGGCCTTTTTTTAAACAATAAAGGAAAAGGGTTCTAAAATTTTCCAGGGGCCCCCCTTGTTTCCGATAGTACATGAGCCTTCTTTTTTCTGCAGGCTTAAGGGAGCCCTTTGGGGTTGGGAAACCCCCTGCAAGTGCATAAAGAACTTCACCCCTTTTTTCCCTTTTTTGCCGGGGGGCCAGTGCCCATTTAATTTAGAGGACTTGATTTTTCTCTTCGGGGGGGTTATCAAACCTATTAAAAAGAGCAGTAAGCTAGGAATGGCCCATCACTATTAGGTTTGGGGGGGTCCCCAAATTCCCACACCCCAGCCATCAGCTTTAGGGAGGGGGGGGGGTGCATTTCTTTTGGGAAATTTTCCCGCTGTTTTAGGCTCCTTCCCTCTTGAAGTTTACTGTACTTTTTTTATGGGTTAAATGCAAAGGGTTTTTTGCAATTTTCAGTAAGAAGTGACTGGCCAGGCCTTTTTCTTCTGTGAGCACAGTGTGGGGGTCTGTCCTAAATAGCGATGAGTTTAAAGGGGATTTGGAAATTTCCTTTCCCGGGAAAGCCGGGAAATTTGGGGGCTATTTCCAAATTTATATTCTGTTTTAACCACGTTTGATTTTAGGGGCAAAATTTTGGGTGTTGTTTTTAAAATTACTTAATAAATATAAAGATTTTTATTTAATTTAGGAAAATTTTCCGGCTGGATATCTTTTCTTTTCATTGTAGATTGTCCCCAATTTAATTAAATTTAAACGGGGTGCTTATACATTCGGCTGACGCATAAATATCCCCCCTATAAGTTTGGGCCTGTTTTCCTGAAAAATGGGATGAAGGGCACAATTTGAAAAAGGGCAGGTCCATTGGATTTAGCCCAAGTTTTCTAAAAAAATTTGTTTTGGGACTACCTTGAAAACGGCCACCGGGATTCACGAGGTGTCCCTTTGTTCTTCTTGAGGAAATGAATATATTGATGTTCACTGATTATTGAAGATTGTATCATAAACAGGGAGGGTTTTAGGAGGAAAAGTTCAATGACAGATTCCAAAATTTTAAAAAAGTTAAAAAGAAAACCTCGGTCCTGCTTTTCTTGTACATATACATGGTTTTCCCCAGGGTTTCCCGCTTTTGGTAAAGTTTGGGGTTCTGTATAAGAGGGCCCAAAAGTTTAAAAAAAAAAAAATTTTTTCCTTTAGGGTTCCAGACAGACAAAGCACTCTCCTATGGGCCCCCATTGGGGGAAAAAGAAAACCCAAAAATTTTTTGGAAATTTTTTTAAATGCTATTTCCAGAAGCTTTTCCTGGGGATATACCGTGAACCTAAAAACTTTGACACAGTTTTGCTTTTCAAATTTACCCAAAGAAAATTTTTTGCATAGATTTACCCCAAACCCCCAAGGCCCGCCTTTTATGTTTCCCCTTCCCCCCTTTAGGCAAAATTTAAACTTTTTAGAGGATCAAAGGGCATGTATTGGGAAAGGGAGAAGAGATGTTACACCCAAACCCCAAGAATCTGTAGGCCCCTTTGCTAAATTGAGAAGATATTTTGTATTATAAAAGGCTTATATGGTAGAAAAGGGTTACAGATTCTGTATTGGGTCCCACACATGGACATAACTACTGCCATGACAGCTGTAGCGGGCCTGCTCCCCTCTCTGCACATAGTCAGCAACCAATGGACACAGCGGTAGGGCTTCCAGTGGTTGCACTTGCGAACAAGCCCCTAATTCAAGGGGTCCTTAACTCCCACTCAACAGAGGCTGACAGCAATGCTCTGGCTGACCATAGAGAGTATTGTGTAGTCAGACAGATACAGCTGCACAGTCTCTCTTACCTCCCTGCACTCATCTCTAAAATCAATGCTAGGGGAAACGGAAAAAGTTAAAGCCGAGAGCTGATGAGCACCTTAAAAGGGGAGGACTGACTAGTTTACCCCCGGTCTGAGGAAGAGGAGTTTCTAAAATGTCACCCCTAGGCGTCTGGCTGTCCTCGCGTGGATATAACCATCTCCTCCGCAATGTTTCTATTTTTTGTTTTATTAAAAAGAACTGTTTGCTGGAACTTCATGTAAAAGGACATAACATCTTTGACTATCACAGGTTTAAAACCGTTATTATTACTATATTGCATAATGACACCCTGAAAAGATAGGGTTGCATGTAATGTTTTAGAGATTTATAAAAAAGGAAATTTTTGGATACTTTTGGGATGCTAATCTTTCATTGGAGCTGAGTAACCCCAAAGCCCCCCGGTAGGTAGCTTTAAAAACCCCTTACTGGGAACCTTCCATCACCCTTTTTTCACCCGTAACCATTAAGTGATACAATCCCCCCTACATGCCCTGTATAAAAATCCCCCCTTTTAAATTTGGTAAATGTTCAGCAAAGGGTTTGTATGGGGCCCAATTTTTTTTTTTTATTTTTCTGCCCCGGTCCCTTGGGTTAATTGTAAAAAGGGTTATTGATGGGAAGACTTTAAAAAATTGCTAAACCAGCACAGTTACAAAGCCCAAAAAGAAGCGAACAAGCAGGTAATGACAGTTTACAAAAAAAATGATAGAGGAGTGAAAAAATAGAAGTGTTCATGATAGCACCATTTCTATTACACCCCATCATTTTAAGTCAAAAATTTTTTGTGGGGCAGCCTGGACCGATGATTGGCTAAAAATATTAGCCCCCTTCGACATAGCCCCTTTTTGGTTTTTAGCACCTACAAAGAATATGCTAAATTTTAAAAATCTATTTAGAGGTAAATAACTTGATATTTTTGATGTTGTATATGGTTTTGGAAAATTTAAGTTTAAAAGGGGTTTGTCTCATCTAAAAGTTTCATGGGGATGCTGAATGAAAAATGTGCTTTGCTCTTCACTTCCGGGTCCATTTTGTTGTAATTAGCATATGAGCCCGTGTATTCAAATTTTTTGCAATTGGAAAAAATTCATGCTGCAGGGACCGGGTAAGTTTCTGATTTTAAAATAAACAGTAATTTTAGGCCCCTTTTGTCTGAAAGATCAATAACAAACAAGCTCTCACTTTTAAGTTCTGTGCTCATGACCTGTGTGATGACTTACTCCCCGCTATCAATAAACCCAAAAAGCAGGGGAGAAGAAATCACAGGTCGGTCATTTGGGGAAAAACTAGGAAGCCCTAAAAAAGGTGATAAAATCACTTGTAGTTCCTCAACAAAAAAAAAATGAACAATACAATATATTTGGAAAACGTCTTCATTTAGTGTTTCCCTAAAATTTTTGAAAGCTAATCTTTGTAGTGAGACAACCCCTTTAATTGTTATGTAAGGGAAGGTATCAACGCAGAGGTTATAAACGGATCGGTTTTACTGAGGGATACGAATGGCGCCTAAACGGACCCCGGTTTACTACAATAGGGTTTCGGTTGTGGGGTTTCCCCGCCATTTTAATAGAAAAAAAAAGCACAGAATGCTGCACACTATTTTTTCCATTATTCCCGCAGGAACTTGCGACAAAGTTTAAAATGGAATCCTAATGCTGATGTTGAATGTAGCTTTAGACAATGCTTTTAGGTTGCACAATAGTGTCAGAAAATTTTGCTTACCTGGAGCTGAATACAGGATTTCTGGCTGATGCAACAGTCTTGTTGACCTTGCTCCTCTGATTGGCTGAAAGCCCTCTGTGCTTTTGATGCTGATAGAAAGCCCTGTCTCTCTATGCATTCCTATGAGACCTGACTTTGAATTCTTCTACAGGAATGCATAGAGAGTTTCCCACTTCCAGGTTACACAATCATGCTGTGTGTTTCAGAAACTCAGAGGTGAAAGGTCAAAATGACCCAGTGGCAGCAGGAGAAATCCTGTCTTCAGCTGCAGGTCAGTAAAAATTACTTCAACTATTGTGCACCTAGCACCTGTTTCTAATGAATTATGGGGGTGGGGCGGGTGTAGGGAGAGACAGGAGTGGTCCTTTAATTTTTAAAACAGAATGCTTTATCAAATAAAGTATAGACATATATTGACAATTTTTAAACTAGGAACATAGTGTTTAAAAAAGAAAGTTACATAATTTACTAATTTAAGGGGGTTTTGCCAAAGAAGCAAAATCCATTTTTGAGGTCAGCTTTTAGTGAGCCATGACCGGCCCTCAGTGAATGGGGAGATGCAGCGCATGCGCAGCTCCCCCGTTTGTGTCTAAGGCCATGTTCACACGGCTTAAAATGGGCCATATTTTGGTCCGTAATTACGCGCCAAAGTGCGCCAATTACGGCTGAAAACGGCCCCTTCATTACGGTAATCCCAGTTCTCATAGAGAACTAATGGATTACGTCTCCTTCCCGCTCAGCGAATCCGCCGGGCGGAGATAAGACATGTGAATTACTAGCGGCGTTTTAAAGCGCCGCTGGTAATGCAAGTCAATGGGCCGGCGAGGGGCCGGCCCCCCGCCTCCCGCCCCGTCCGCCCCCGTCCCACACGGCGTAATTGCGGGGCGTAATTACGTCCCGCAGTTAAGCCGGTGTGAAACATAGCCTAAGAGAAATCTGAGCACATTCCTTGGCTATATTGGAACTTTTCACAAAAAGAACAAGGAGGAAAATAACACCAACAGTCCCCCTCCCCGTTCTCTGATGTGGCCTCAGAAAGGGATTTTGCTACAGGGCAAACTCCTTTTAAGCTTTTTTGGTTTGTTCTAAACATATAAAATATCACTGAAATATCTTATATCAGTATCCCCATGACAACACTTCTGGTTTCCATGTCATTGAGCGGGCAATACTGACAAGGGGATATGAGTGGAGCAGTTGTTGCAGGAAGATTTTTCATTTTAGACACAGTTACTGTCCCTTTGGGGGCAAAGATGGGATAGTTGGATATTTTTCACATTTTGTAAAACACACTTTAATAGTAAATATAATTAAAAATTTTTCTGTATCCAATATCTAGAATGTGAATTGTTCCAACAGTTTTCCCCTTTTTTAGTTAGGATCCTTAAAGAGAACCTGTCACATAGGTTATGCCCCCCCTTGCTGAGGGCAGCACAAGCTAGTGTCAGACCTGCTGTTCCCAGCACTGTGTCCCTTAGTCTGTAAAATGCTGTAGTTTTAGAGCATTTAACCCTCAAATCTTATTCATGAGCAGGTGTTAGCTCCACCCACCAAAGGCTAGCCCCACCCTCTGAGTTATTCACATGTTTCTACCTATTCAAAGTAATAGGTTTGTCAGTTGAGGTGGGCGGGCTAAATCTCCAATTGGCCGGGTTTGAAAAAAACTGACTCTCTGAAGGACTCTTCGAATGACTCTTCTGGCTGAAAACTGCAGATTTGGGGCATTAAATATACGAAAACTTTCAGCATTTACAGAATAAGGGACACAGCGCTGGAAAAAAGCAGGTCTGACACTAGCTTTTTTCTGCCCTCAGCCAGGGGGGCAAAAAACTATGTACAGGGTTTTCTTAAAGAGATGGTCCAACCAAAGAGTTTGATTGGGATGTTTGCCAGGTATGCCATCAAATCTGATAGGGGGGAGTCCCACCTCTGAGACCCGGGAGCTAGCTCGGGAAACAGGCCCCTGAAAGTCACAAAGCAGAATGGAGACCGGCCATGCTTATGAGCAACTCTCCAGTCAGTTCTTGGGAGTTCTGAGCACAGGTAAACATTGGTTCTATACTCGAACTCTCCTAGAAAAGAATGGAAGCCAACACTTTCAGGGCCTGTTCCAAGGTAGGTAGGGTTCCCACCAATTTTGCCATCATACTCTATGGTGGGAAACACCCATTAGGGTGACACAAAACACACACTTGCAGCAAGTGGAACCCGCACTACAGTTTTGATAAAAATTCTTCTGTCTTAGTTGCTGGATTGTATGTGTCGCGGCTTGTCATACTTCACTATTAGTTATCGCTGTACACGGTAAATGAGTGGATTCGATGGAAATGACTCAGCCTCCTTGAAGAGAATCCTCATTTCTCGCACACGTGAAGCAGCACTGTGATTGAATGGATTTCAAAGAACATTTCCCGATAGATTTCACAGTATTGCAGAAATTAATTGACAGCCTGTCTTTTTTGCAGGGCACATCTGTACAAAGGAAGACAGAAGAAAAACAGGACACAATTATTCTACATACAGAGGAGAGAATGAACAGGCCACCAGCTATTACATACATTTACAATGCCCACCGATCCACCATAGCATGAATACCAGTGACAGGTGAAATGAATAGCATTGATTATCTCCTGACAATGGCGCCAGTCAGGGAGAGGGTTATAGTAGGCAGCAAGTGAACAGTCATTTCTTAAAGGGGTTTTTAACTTTACAAAGATCATGTCTCGATTATGGCAAGTAAAAATAACATTTTTTTGTAATTGGGTTCATTACCTCTGCATTTGGGTTTAGCAATATAAATTCGCTGTAAATCTGTCTTTTTTTCTGCTGTTGCTGGCAAACCCCCCCCGGGGGTCGTTTTCCTGTGCCCTAGACACCCCCCCTGCCTGGATTGGCGGGCTGACTTTTCATTCACCTTGGGAAAAACCCCCCTAGACAGGAAAACGTCATGGCCCGCCCCCCGCGCTGTGATTGGCTGCCTGCACACCTGTTTTACTCCCCTCTGAGCTGTTAAAAAAAGAGTAAACCAAATCTTGCTCTAGTACATCTCCCACTTTAGGGGCAATGTTCTGGCAATTACGGCTGTTTAAAAGGGCTTTTGCCAAGAGGTTGATTCCCTCCTCACAGTTCAGTCCCTTTAAACTGCTCTTTGAAAAGAGGAGTTCGTTCCTCAATCAAATGCAACCCTGCCTCCTTATGACCATCTCTTAGTTAAACAAAGGATTCAACACGTGTCTGTATGACTGCTTTGAGTGCAGTCAAGGTGACAGCTTTGGGAAGCCAAGGGTTTGGGAGTTTCAAGCCCACATGTTTTTTTTTTTTTTTTATTTTTAAATTGTACACAATTAAAAATATAAAAAAATATGTGTAGACATCTATATTTTTTATATATATTACACACCGAAAGCCCCCTATATATTCCACCTCACAGTTACACCAAGCCTTCCAACATATGTGATACAATCATATACTCTCGGGGGTGAACATATAAAGGGGGCTAGTATTGTATAATACATTTAGAGATTTAAAATATATATTTTAGGTCCCCCTACATTTGTAGAATTTAGGGGGAGGGGAAATATCCCTGGGGGGGACTAAACCCAAACCCCTTGTTGTAAAAACCAAAACTCACCACTACAAAAATCAGCCCAAGTCATTACAAAACTGGAGGTTCTTCCTCAAAGCTGATTTGCTTCCCCCCCCCCCCCACTGTTTTCAAATCATATCATGAAAACAAGCAAGACTTTTCTTGAAGCTGACATTTGGCCCCTTTTATTTATAAAGGTCCTGCCTGTTTGCAGTCAATTTGGTGAAAACCCCCTAGAACAGAAGTTAAAGCTGCTGGCTTTCAGTGTGTAAACTAAGAGATATAATAGATATAATAGGTGCTTGCTGCAGCTTGTGGAGCCTGAAGGCTGCAGACATAAGCATGCAGGAGGTTACAGAGCTGTTATATCCAGACAACCCTCTGCATCCCCTGCGTCATACAAAATGATGATGTCACAGTTCTTCAGTGAGGAGAGACACGCCTCCTGGGAGGAGAGACACGCCTGCTGAGAGGAAGAACACGCCGCTGGATTTCAAACTCAATCTGAGAAAATTAGCAGAGCAGCTCAAACGATAAATCCCCTTTAAAGCTGATGTGCTGGATGGAGGAAAAATGAACAAGTGTAAGGATCAGAGCAATTGTAGCTAGGGCTAAATCGTGATGTCTATAGGACTGGTCCAGATCATCTCCTAAAAGTCAGGTCTAGTGGGGTGTTTCCAGGATGCAGGGGTTAGTATTTATCAAAAGTGGCCCAAGAAAAGGAAAATTAGTGAACCAATGACAGGGTCATGGGCAGTGTTGGACTGGGGTGTCTGGGGCCCACCAGTAGAAAAATTGATTCTTGGGGTCCACCAGTGGAGTTGATTCTGTGTCCCACCAATGAAGTTAATTCTGTTGACCACCAGTGAAGTAGATCCTTGTGTCCCATCAGTGGAGTTGATTTTTGGGGCTGACCAGTGGAGTTGATTCTTGGGACCCCGCAGTAATGTTGATTCTTGGAGCCCAAGATTGGAGTTGATTCTGTTTCCCACCATGAAGGGTAGATTTTGTTCCACATTAGAAAAACACACATTTATATTCTTGATGCCAAAACTTTGGCGCAGAAAATTTGAACAGCCAGACCCGAAAAAAGGGGGTGCCTAGCCCGACTTGTGGGTTTTGGCTCTACACTGCCCTGTATGTATGACCGCAGAAGAAAACCCGACCCGGGAAAAGGGGTGCCTAGCCCGACTTGTGGTATTTGGGTCTACACTCCCTGTATGTTGACTTGCAGAAGAACCGCCAGACCAGGGTAAATGGGGTCCCTGAGCCAGATTGTGGATTGGCTTACACTGCCCTGATGTTTACCTGCAAAAAAAAGCCAACCAGGGTAAAGGTGGTGCCCGAGCCAGACTTGTGGGTTTGGCTCTACATGCCCTGATGTATAATTTGCAGAAGAACAACCAAAACCAGGAAAAGTGGTGCCGACCAGACTTGTGGGATTTTTTCCTCACTGTCCTGTAGTATGACTGCAGAAGAACAGCCCAAAAGGGTAAAGGTGGTGCCCCGACCAGACTTGTGGTGTTCTCTACACAGCCCTGTATGAAGGCCTGCAGAAGAACAAACCCCCAGGGTAAAGGTGGTGCCTGAGCCAGACTTTTGGTATTGGCTCTACACTGCACCTTATGTATGACCTGCAGAAGAAACAGCCAGACCCGGGTAAAGGTGGTGCCTGAGCCAGACATGGTATTGGCTCTACACCCGCCTGTATGTATGACCCGCAGAAGAACAGCCGACCCGGGTAAAGGGTCCTGAGCCAGACTTTTGGTATGGTGCTACACGCCCGTATGTATACCTGCAAAAAACAGCCAAAAGGGGGAAAGGTGGTTTCCTGAGCCAGACTTGTGGTATTGGCTCTACAAATGCCCTTTATTTGACCTGCAGAAGAACAGCCAAACCAGGGTAAAGGGGGTGCCTGAGCCAGACTGTGGGGATTGCTCTACACTGCCTGTAAGTATGACCTGCAGAAGAACAGCCAGACCAGGGTAAAGGTGGGGCCTGAGCCAGACTTGTTGGATTGGCTGTACACTGCCCTGTATGTATGACCTGCAGAAGAACAGCCAGACCAGGGTAAAGGTGGTGCCTGAGTCAACTTGTGTATTGCTCTACACTGCCCTGTATGTATGACTTGCAGAAGAACAGCCAGACGAGGGGAAAGGTAAAGGTGGTCCTGAGCCAGACTTGTGGTATTGCCCCTACACCTCGCCTGTATGTATGACCTGCAAAAGAACAGCCAGACCAGGGTAAAGGTGGTGCCTAGCCAGACTTGTGGTATTATTCTACACAGCCCTGTATGTATACCTGCAGAAGAACAGCCAGACCAGGGTAAAAAGGGGGTGCCTGAGCCAACTTGTGGTAAATTTGGCTCTACACAGCCCTGTATGTATGACCTGCAGAAGAACAGCCAGACCAGGGGAAAGGGGGTGCCTGAGCCAGACTTGTAGTTTGGCTGTACAATGCCCTGTTTATGACCTGCAGAAAAAACAGCCAGACCAGGGTAAAGGTGGTGCCTGAGCCAGACTTGTGGTATTGGCTCTAACCCCTGCCTGTATTATGACCGCAGAAGAACAGCCAGACCAGGGTAAAGGTGTGCCTGAGCCAAAACTTGTGGTATTGCCTCTACACTGCCCTGTATGTATGACTTTCAGAAGAAAAGCCAGAACAGGGTTTAAAGGTATGCCTGTCAGACTTGTGGTATTGCCTCTACACTGCCCTGTAAGTATGACCTGCAGAAGAAAAAGCCAGACCAGGTTAAAGGTAGTGCCTGACCCAGACTTGTGGTATTGCCTCTACACTGCCCTGTATGTATGACCTGCAGAAGAACGCCAGACCAGGGGAAAGGGGGTGCCTGAGCCAGACTTTTTGGTATTGGCTTACACTGCCTTGTATGTATGACCTGCAGAAGAAAAAGCCAGACCAGGGTAAAGGTGGTGCCTGAGCCAGACTTTTGGGATCGCCTCTACACTGCCCTGTATGTATGACTTGCAGAAAGAACAGCCAGAACAGGGTAAAGGTGGGTGCCTGAGCCAGACTTGTGGTATTGCCTCTACACCTTGCCTGTATAAAGACCTGCAGAAGAAAAAGCCAGGGCCAGGGTAAAAAGGGGGTGCCTGATCCAGACTTGTGGTATTGCCTCTACAAACCCTTTCCTGTATGCATGACCTGCAAAAAGAACACAGAACCAGGTAAAGGTGGTGCCTGAGCCAGACTTGTGGTATTGGCTCTACACTGTCCTGTATGTATGACCTCAGAAGAACAGCCAGACCAGGGTAAAGGTGGTGCCTGAGCCAGACTTGTGGTAAATTTCCTCTACATGCCCTGTATGTATGACCTGCAAAAAAAACAGCCAAACCAGGGTAAAGGTGGTGCCTGAGCCAGACTTGTGGTATTAGTTCTACACAGCCCTGTATGAATGGCCTGCAGAAGAACAGCCAAACCAAAGGGTAAAGGGTGCCTGAGCCAGACTTGTGGTATTGGCTCTACACAGCCCTGTTATGTAATGACCTGCAGAAGAACAGCCAGACCAGGGTAAAGGTGGTGCCTGAGCCAGACTTGTGGTATTTGGCTGTACACTGCCCTGTTATGTATGACCTGCAGAAGAACAGCCAGACCAGGTAAAGGTGGTGCCTGAGCCAGACTTGTGGGATAGGCCACACACTGCCCTGTTATGTATGACCTGCCCGAAGAACAGCCAGACCAGGGTAAAGGTGGGTGCCTGAGCCAGACTTGTGGTATTGGCTCTACACTGCCCTGTATGTATACCCCGCAGAAGAACAGCCAGACCAGGGGAAAGGTGGTGCCTGAGCCAGACTTGTGGTATTGGCTCTAAAACTGCCCTGTATGTATGCCCGCAGAAGAACAGCCAGACCAGGGTAAAGGTGGTGCCTGAGCCCAACTTGTGGTTTTTGCTTTTAAAACTGCCCTGTATGTATGACTTGCAGAAGAACAGCAGACCAGGGTAAAGGTGGTGCCTGAGCCCGACTTGGGTATTGCCTCTACCCTTGCCTGTAATGCATGACCTGCAGAAGAACAGCCAGGACCAGGGTAAAGGTGGTTCCTGAGCCAGAAATTGTGGTAATTTGGCTCTACACTGTCCTGTATGTATGACCTGCAGATGAAAAGCCAGTCCAGGGTAAAGGTGGTGCCTGCGCCAGACTTGTGGGATTGGCTCTACACTGCCCCTGTATTTATGACCTGCAGAAAAACAGCCAGAAACCAGGATAAAGGTGGTGCCAAGCCAGACTTGTGGTATTGGCTCTACACTGCCCTGTATGTATGACCTGCAGAAGAAACAGCCAACCAGGTAAAGGTGGTGCCTGAGCCAGACTTGTGGTATTGGCTTCACATAGCCCTGTATGTATGACCTGCAGAATAACAGCCAACCAGGTTAAAGGTGGGCCTGAGCCAGACTTGTGGTATTGGTTACATTTTTCCCCGAAAGTATACCTGCAGAAGAAAAAAGCCAACCAGGGTAAAGGTGGTGGGGCCCGACCAGACTTTGGTTTTGGGTTACACTGCCCCTGCCTACCATAAGTGCCCCTGCCCCGGTATAACTTCCCCTGCAAACCCCTAATTTCCCTGCCCCCTTGCCCATTAATTTTTTAAACGCCCCTGCCCCTTAAACCCCCCCCCTAAAATCCCCCGTCCTTTTTTGGCAAAAACTGCCCCCGCTGCCTCTAAGTGCCCCTTCCTGGCTATATACTGCCCCTGCCTGCCTCTAAGTGGCCCTGTCTGGCTATATACGGTCCCTGCCTACCTATAAGTGGCCATGCCTGCCTATATACTGACCCTGCCTACCTATAAGTGGCCCTGCCTGCCTATTGGTACTGGTCCCGCCTGGCTACAGACTGGCCCTGACTGCTAATTACTGCCCCTGGCCCTACCTGGCTAATTACTGGCCCTACATCTCTAATTACTGGCCCTACCTGGCTAATTACTGGGGGCAGCCCCAGCTACCTGGCTGATTACTGGGGGCAGCCCCAGCTACCTGGCTGATTACTGAGGTCAGCCCCAGCTACCTGGCTAGTTACTGGGGGCAGCCCCAGCTACCTGGCTAGTTACTGAGGGCAGCCCCAGCTACCTGGCTAGTTACTGGGGTCAGCCCTTGCTACCTGGCTAGTTACAGGGGTAGGCCCTGTCTACCTACCAAATTAATAGAGGAAGGCCCTGTTTATCTACCTAATGGGGGTCTACCTATTTACATGCCACTTATCTGACATTTTTTAATTTCTAATTTTTAGGGTCTAACATACGCTGTTTGGGGAATTGATAGGAAAGTGCTGGAAGAGAGAAGAGCCTAAAACGTATTTGTGGTAAATTCTATAGGGACGAGTAGTGACCGGGAGAAGAAGACACTGCATGCTGTACCAGACAGAGAAAGAAGAAAAGGAGAAGAGAACAACTCCCATCAGAGATGACGTCTCCTGTGAGTCTCTGCTGTCAGGGGTCATTTTACTTCTGGGTTGAGTCAGTGCTGTATTCATGTGACGGTGACCTGACTACTGGTGATGTGATTGGTGGGGGTTGTAGGTGATGCTGGTGCTTATGTAGTGTCAGTGTGGGCTTGTCCCTGATTGTAAAGCAAGTGCACACCTGACTCTGTGATGAGGGGTTTCTCTGCACCACTGTTTCTTTCTTCCTTGTGTGTAGGCTGCTCTCACACGGAGCGGTTTTGGTGCATTTTTTGATGCGTTTTTTTGTGCAGAAATGTACAGCATTAACTGCTCTGCCTTTCTGCACAAAACGCACCAAAAACACATAAAAAATGCACCAAAAATGCTCTGTGTGAAAGCACCTTTATATTGTAGTTTATTTTAGAAAGTGGCGAGGTGCGAGAAATTTTTTAAGCGGATATTGTGTGTGGGCTGGTGGGGGCTCTGTGCCAGGGCTGATTTTTATTCCCAGTCCGGCCCTGGCTCAGTCCATGACCGTAGTATAATCAAATGGGATTCCCCTGATCCATCGGGTCACCAGGATTCCCTGTGCCCGATAGAGCCTGGGGAATATCTATGCAGTCAGCCCTGGGGACCTAGAGTAGCCCCAGAACTGTCTACATAGTAAGGCTGCTGTCAGGGCACACTGTGTGTTACCCTAACAGCAGCCTGTGTCATCCTGACACATAAGGGGACATGTATGAACATATTTGTGCCAGTTTCCTGGGGTACTTTTAGCCAAAAAACTGTCGTAGTCCTGTCTGACAGATGTATGAATAGTCATACGCCAAAACTTGGTGCAGTCTGCACTAGACACGACAATTTTAAATGCGCCAAAGTTTGTCGCGAAACTGCCATACAAATCTATATCATGGCTGAGACTAAGGGCAACATGTCCCAATACGCAAGCACGGTTTTTTTGGTTTATTTTGTGACAAAAATACTCTAGACGCCGTATTCTCGATCTAAATGAACTGTAATATACCAAAACTAGGCGCATTATACACCGGGCACGACACATTGTAATGCATCTAAAAGGGCGCATTACATACACTAGTAATGATACGCTAA
>JAODAL010075495.1:0-13973 GCA_025379985.1 Phyllomedusa bahiana
TTAATCTGGGGGTCAGACGGGTTCGGGGGCCTGCGGGTGGACCAAGGGACAGGGATAATAAATGTCCAGTTCAAGAAAAAAAGAGGTTCAAATCATACTGCCTTCGGCATTTTTTAATTTGGGGGTCATGCGGGTTTAAAGGGGTCATGCGTGGTACAAGACGGGGATAGTAGTCTGTGACTTTTTTCTGTGACTTTTATAACCAAAAAGGTGTTGCCAAAGAGTAGCACATCCTTTGACTTTTGTGGATTTTAATTCCACTCTCCACCCTTTGTTTGGGTGTAATAATAAAGGTGTTGTTCCTCTCCCAAGACTTTAATGGTCTGGGGAAATAATCTTTTATCGACTATGGGAAAAATCGTTTTGATAATTTCTAAATTTTGAGCATCGAATCGATAATGATAGTTGACACAATCGCTCATCACAAGTGGTGATATGTGGCGGTATTTTGTCATAGTGGAATTATTGGTAAAATTGGATTTGGGATTCGGGTTTTGTGTGTAGTTTTTTGGAACGTATGACCATTTTTAGGGGTTGTATACCAGTACTTTGTGTTACAGTTTTTTAAAATTTTTTATTTATAAAAAAATTTACATTCGGGAAAGGGGGGAAATATTTTTTAGACCTTTCTTTTTTATCACCAGTGCTGCTGCAATTAGGTGGGGAAAGCCCAGTGCCCCACTTAACACATTTAGGTGATGATGTCGGGGGGTTTTGCTGGGGTTTAAAAAATCCGGCCTTTGTTTAAAAGTTTTGTCAATGGGCCGGGTTCCACAGCATTTTTCATGCATATTGTAAACACGGCATGTATTTTTACAGAGAAAAACTTTTCCGTCACTAATTTTCTGCTTTTCCAAAACGATCCTGTCCAAACCCCTAGCATCACTGTCAATGAAAATCAGCGATAAAAATTTTCCCTTTTTCAAAATCAACCATCACTTATGACGGTTTTAATAAATAACAGTCACAAAAAGTACACCCTACTGGAGCAAATGTACCAACGAACGTTTTTACTAAAAAAAAAAACCTACAAACCCAAAACCAAAACTATTTCACTTAAGGCCCCCAAATAATCTGCCAACCCGACCAAACGGACCCCCACATGTGATACAGCTGTACACAGGGTTATTACATATACCCCGCCATACAGGACCAGAAATGTAGATACTGTTGTATGTAGTGCTCTGCAGAAAAAAATGATTACACCCGAAGAACATTTTGTGACTTCAGAAGACGTCTTTTCTGATCGGAGTAGTTCACTTTCCCCTTTCCTTTTTCCATTCCCCCAAGACGCCATGATGACTTTTCCGCCACAACTCGTCTCTGGGAGAATTACCATACAAATAATTCTAGAATCCTCACTTTTTCCCGTACCTTTTATACATACTGACCTACGGGGGGTTTTTTAGCTCCCTTCCAATGGGGGTTTACAGAGGGAAAGCGTGGTAATGTCCCATTCCCCACAACTGGCTTTTATGATAAAAATCCCGGTGCATGCTGGTATGGGATGGGGATTTTCCTTTTAAGTCCCTTTAGGGAGGTTTATAGGGGAGGGGATATAGCTAGGCAGGTAAAGGGGCCCCCCTCATACAGGCATAATAGGCCCCCAGTAAAATAGCTAGGGAGGTAATAGGCCCCCATATATAGCTAGGTAGGTAATAGGCCCCCAGTTTAAGCAGACAGGTGATATGGCCCCATATACAACTAAAGAAATATGGCCCCCCAAATAATAGCTAGGAGGTAAAAGGGCCCCTAGTATTATACAGGATAATAGGGCCCCCATATAACTAAGCAGGTAATATGGCTCCCAGTATATAGTGGCAGAAATAGGACCCAAGATTAAATTGGGTAAAAACCCCCCCAGTATACATATAATTGGGTAACATGGCCCCTTATAAAAATAATTTGGTAAAAGGGCCCTCAGAGAAAAAAATTTTTATTATAATAAATTTATTATATATATATATTTTATTCAAAAAAAGAAAACTGATCGCGGCGCACTATGTATAAAAAAGGGGTGCCAAAGTGGAAATTACTATACTTTTTAAACATTTATTAAAGGGAGACGGTAGTCTCACTTAAAAAAACAAATTAATCACGGCCTGACGCGTTCGCGTGGCACACCCCCTTTATCAGAGGTAACATGTTTTGGGGAAAAGGGATGGTTTATAGAACACAGCACAATCCTAAAAGGGGGGACACACCAATCAGAAAAAAAACAGGAATTTTTTACAAACGGGAAGACACGGTTCCAAAAAAACCCCAGTGCAAGGGGACAGGAACCTGCAATAAATTCTGTGTCAAACTAAAGGGATGGGAAGGGCCCCTTGCTCGAAGGGACAGATAACTGTCAATCACGGGGCAGGAACCTCCGTTGCCCTTTTTGAAACTGGTTGTTAAAGCAAGTTTTGTTGAAAAAGGGAAAAGGAAAATACGTGTACATAGTGACATACAATTAAATGTGGTCAACTGGTGGTCAATCTTATTAACAAAACATTCCCAATGCGAGTGGCACAAAATTTCAAAAATTTAGGGTTTTTGATTGCCGAACTCAAAAACCGAAAACAATAAAAATAATTTTATGTCAGCACAAGGGCGATCTTAGGTATGAAAATAATAGTGATAGATGAAAATTACTACATCCTAATATCTGAGATCGGATAAGCAAAAATTTTTTCTTTTGGGGGGGCCCTATCCACTAAATCTAAATAGATAAAAAAACCAGGAAAATATGTATAGGTCTGAAATGTATAGGGAAGAACTCCGATTGTGTCCCAAGTGAAATTTGCATAACTAGAGAGCAATTAATTTTATTAACCTATGGTAAAGGGAGTCTCCCTTTACTAAAAAAAAAAAAGGGAGTGTTGGCTATATAGCTATATATATTATATATATATATAATATAAAATATATAAAATTTTATAATATATAATATATTTATATATTTTGGTAGCGGGCCCCCCCGTATACTTAAATTAAGGTAACAGGGCCCCCATAAAATTAGTTAGGTAACATGGTCCCCATGATTAATTGGGTAATTAGGGCCCCCAAGATATAAAATTTAGGTAATATAGGGCCCCCCACGGGGAGCATCGATACCCCCCCCATATATAAATTAGGAAAATATAGGCTCCAGATATAGAATTAGGTAAAAAGGCCCCCATATATATAGAATTAGGAAAAAGGGGGTCCCAGGCATTACAGGCAGGTAATATGGCACATTAAAATAAAAAAAAACAGTACTCACCTTCCCCACTCCATGAAGCTCCTGCGGTCTCCATCTTCTTCCCCACCCAGGCGGCATGACGTCCCCCCGCCGGGGCATGGCATAACGTACTTCGCTACCTTGGGGAAGACATACAGCTGAAGAGACTGTGGGCCTCCGGGCCACATTAAGTGGCCTGGAGCCAGCAAAGTTTGGGGCAAAGGAAACTTTATCCTGGGTTTTATCCCCCGGAAAAAAATCCCTAGTGATGCCCCCGGGATGATGTCATAACATTGGTAAGTTGAAGCGAGACTGGCGGGGCACGCACAGGGGCGGGACGGGGGGGCCCACGTGGGCCCCCTAAACTAAACCCTCTGGTGGCCCTAGCACCCTGGCCCAAAACGCTGATACAGCGTTCAGTATTGGGCCCTATTCTTTTTAATATATTCATTAATACTTACAAAAATTTTCACAGTAGAATATCAATCTTTGCAGATGATAGAAACGTGAAAAGTAATTAACACAATAAAAATGTTTTATTACAAAGGGATCGGGGATAAATTGGAGGCCCGGGGCAAAAAAGTAAAGAGGTTAAAAGGGGATAAATACAAGGTTAGAAGAGAAAGAAAAATATGTTCCATATTACATTTTAAACAAAAAAACCCGATTAAAAGTGACATGGAGAAGGGGCTTTGGGGAATCCGTTGGACAGTAAACTTAAAAAGGGGCAGCCATTGAAAGGGAGAGCTGCCCAAAGGGAACAAGATCATGGGGGGGTATTAAAGGGGCAATTTGAAATAAGGGGGCCCCCATACACAGGGACAGACAAACAGTCCCTCCTAGGTGAAGTCCCCCAATGCTGTCCCGCCTGTTTCCCGACCCACCTTAACGGTCGACGACAACTGGGCGCAGTTTCCCACCTTTGGGAATGCACACAACAAACAGACAAAAAATCAACCAGAATTGCCACAAAAGGGTCTGAACCAGGGAAAAACAAAAAAAGTACCGAATGCAGTCAAAAAGCGGCAAAAGATCAAAATTTTAAAAGTGCAAAAACACTACTAGCTCAAGCCAGGGCTATCACCAGTAAAGAACTACAGGCAGGAGGCATCTAAAATAGTAAGTCAGAACCGACACCCTGACACCAGAACACAGCCTGATGTTAAAATGGTTTGCTGGACCGAGCAGTGCGTCTCACATGCACAAAAGAGAACAAAAATTCCCATAATACAAATCTCTAGTCAGACCACACATGGAATATTGTGTACAGTTCTGGGCACCAGTGCACAGGAAAGACATTGTACAGGTTGAACAGGTACAAAGGCGGGCAACAAAAATAATAAAAGGACTGGGTGGACTGCAGTACCAGGAGAAATTAGCAAGATTAGGGTTATTTAGTTTTTGAAAAAAGACAGCTTCGGGATGGCATAATAAATATGTATAAATTTTGGGAAAGAGCAAATTTTCTCAAAAATTAAATTTGGGCTTTTTCCCAAAAAAAGTGTTTTTTTCCGAATTCACGCAGTGAATCGTGTTAAAAAAAGCTATTTTTTGGGCGCAGAGACCCTATATGGGGGTAAACATTGTCCATCAAAATATGTATAGGGTAGGGTTTTTGGTATTGAAACAATGGGGCAGATTTATAAAAAAGGTTTTTCTTTTAGACAGTGTAAAGTTAGAAGACGTTTTAAATGCGCCCCATTTATCAAGTGTTGATAAATCTGGTGCAGGTTAGAATTCTAGTCTAATCTGTTCCACAATTAATTGTCTTTCTTTCACACCGAAACGCCGACAAAATCGGGGGGCATATGTGGGCGCACTTAAGCCAGCCCCTTTTCCCGGGAAACCACGCCCCCTTTTCGAGGCCCCACCCCCTTTTTCGGACGAGGCGCAGAAGGGTTGAAATTCCTAAAACACATAGTAAAAGTGGCAAAAGCTGTTTCTGGTGCAAATGGGGCCAGAAATTTTGGCGCAACGCTTTGATAAATCTGCCCCCAATGCTGTGATTTTTTAACACCAAGATGACATTTATGAATGAGGCTGCGCCAGATTCGGCGTTTCTCTCCGTATCAGGGGTAGCCCCGTTGCTACATTTTAAATTCCCCCATGCCATTATAGGACATTACAGGCGCCTTTGGGAAAATATGGTCTTTTAAAAAAGCAAAACCTTTACACTTTTTTACCTGGGGTTCTCAGGGGATGTGTTATAAAAAAACCGGGAAAGACCCATATTTAAAAATGTGGCAAGAGCTCTCCCCCCCCCCCCCCAGCCCCCCCCCCCCCCCCCCCCCCCCCCTAGCCCGCCCCCCCCGCCCCCCCGACCCCCCCCCCCCCCCCCCCCCCCCCCAATTCGCCACAGTATTCGCTTCATTTAGAATCAAACTTTTCACGAAATTTCCAAAACTAATTCCACTTTGGTAGAATCGTTTTGTTTATCCCTAATAAATACATCAAGGGTCGATATAGAGATCTCTCCCAACTTCTATTTATACCCAGGACTGTATTCAGAACAAGAGGGCATCCACTATGTCTAGAGGAAAGAAAGTTTCTTAACAGACATAGAAAGGGATTCTTCACTATTAGCGCAGAGAGACTGTGGAACTCTCTGCCGGAAGGACCATGTCATGGTGAATTTATTAACCCCTTCCCGACATAGGGCGTATGGATACGCCCTATTGGAAAGTGACATCCCCAATGGACTAATCCATGACGCCTGGCGTCGCCGGCGGGGCTTGCGGGCGAGCCCACGCGTCGATCGCGAACATGGACCAGCGGTAAATTAACCGCTGGCCGCATGCCGTATCACCCCCGGCCGAGTGAGCTCCCGGCCTCAGGAGATTAACGGCTTTATTACCTGGCAGCCTGTCATGGCTGCGATAATAAAGCCGCAGGCAGGGGAGTGAGCTCCTCCCTGCCTGCTCCCGTCGGCTTGCCCGCACTGCAGTGCGGCCCCACCCCCTGTCTGATGATCCCGGAAGTGCTGTTTCCACTTCCCTGGGGTCCATCTGGTGACATCCACCATGCCCGCAATGCATTGTGGGCATGGTGACAGGCGTTGTCCTGGGCGACCAGTACACATACTAATACTGTGCACTGGTCTGCCTCTAACCGCAATCTGATGATTGCTGTTAGAAGAAAAGTGAAAAAAGTAAAATAATGTCAAAAGTGAAAAAAAAGTAAAACACAAACAACACAAAATTAAAATAAAAATACGTACACCGCCCTTTTCCTTCTCTCCCCTTTTCAAACGCAAACACCCCAAAAAAGATAAAAAATAATAAAGTACCCATATGTTGTATCGCCGCGTGCGTAACGAACCACTCTATAAATCTGTCAGTTAATTAACCCGTACGTGAACGCCGTAAAAAACAAAAACAAAAAACAGTCACAGAATTGGCATTTTGTACACCTGCAGCACATAAAATAGGAATAAAAAAAGCAATCAAAAACTCATATAAAGCCAAAGTTGTACCAATTAAAACTTCATTCATCCCGCACAAAAAAAAGTCCTTACACTCTCTGTATACGGAAAAATAAAAAAGTTATGGCTCTCAGAAGACACATGCATAAATAATTATTTAACACAATAAAACACTTTTTTTTGTAACGAGCTTCAAAATTAAAAAACTATATACATAGGGGTCCACCAAAATCGGAGCGACCCAGAGAGTAAAGGCAACTGGGTCATGGATACAGCCATGAGCGCGTAAAAATAAAAAAAATAAAAAACCCTATTTAGGATTGCAGTATTCTCAACACTGCTTCCAAAAAACGGATTATTAAACTGATCAAAACGTCCTTGTCCCCCCTAAAAATTATACCAATAAAAACGGCAACTCATTCCAGCAAAAAACCAAGCCCCTACACAGCTCCGTACACAGAAAAATAAAAAAGTTATGGCTCTCAAGACTATAAGATGCAAAAACATGTTTACCTTTTTGAATAAAGTGGTTTTTATTGTGTAAAGCAGTAAACATAAAAAAAATATACAATTGGTATCGCAGTAATCGTATCGACCTGCTAGTAATACTAGTGTGTCATTATACTGCTAACGGTGACCACTGTAAAAAAATAAAAAATAAAAAACACTACCAGAATGCTGTATTTTGGTTCAAAAATGCCTCACAAAAAACCTAATAAAAAAGTGATCAATAGCAGCGGAATGCCCCCCATAATGGTACTAATAAAAACATCAACTCATCCCACAAAAAACAATTTTTTTACAGACCTATTTCTATTGTGTAAAAGTAATAAAACATAAAAAAAAATATATAAAATCTATACCATTTCAATTATACAGACCCCCATAGTAAAGATATCCTGTCATTTATACTGCAACGGCAAATGCTGTAAAACTTGAAGCCCAAAAAACAATGCGGAATGCGTTATTCCTTCCCCTCATTTTCATAGTCCCAATGCAAAAAAAAAACAAACGTTGTAACACCTGTGCACCCCAAAATGTACAATACACATACACCCCTAGAATGAGATCTATGAGGCCGTGCAGAATCCAAAATGGGTTGACTTCTGGAAGGTTTCACCGTTCTTAACTTTGGGGGCTTTGTATAGCGACATGGCCCCACCTAAAATCTGCGTTCCAAAAGCAAATAGGCTCCCTCCTTCCCTTATACCCCCTGCCTGCCGCCCAAACACGCGCAGGTTACAACCCACATAGTTAGGGTATTTGGCCGAACTTGGAAGAAAATTACGTAACAAGGTTTTGGTGCTTTTTACCATGGATTCCTTGTAAAAATTTAAACATTGTTCAGATAAAATTTGCAGATTATTGGAATTTTTGTTTTATTTTTTTAATTTTCACAGCCTAAGGCGAGAAAAAAGTTGGAACACCTGTGGGCGTATGCTCACTACACCCCTGGATATATTCCGTACGGGGTGTAACCTCCAAAATGGGGTATTTTTATTAGGGGGAGTTTATTAGTTTGTAGCAACCTTAGGTGTCATCAAACCTGAAATGGCCCCCCTAAATAAAAATGGTAATGAAATGAGACCCCCCAGAGTCCAGTAGTGCTGCCCTCCTATTCTGGGCTTGTGGGTTGAAGCCAAATAATGGCACTAGGGTGCCCACATATGGGATATCTCTGAAAACGGCAGAAGTCTGGGGAACAATTCTAAGTTGCATTTCCCTGACATACATTTACCGTATTCTTGGAACAATGTATAAAAATTGAAAATCAGCCAAAAAAAGAGTGAAATTTCACTTCCACTTTTGCTTAATATCCTGTGAAAACACCCTAATGGGTTAATAAACTTCTCAAATCGGTTTTGAATATTTAAGGGTGTATTTCTTAATGAGGTCATTTATGGGGTATCTAACATACAGGCCAATCAAAATCGACGTTAGACCTGGGACTGGCCCTAAAAAATTTATATTGCAAATTTTTTAAAAATTTGAAATTACTACTAAAAATTCTAAGTCCCCCTAAAGTCCGTAAAAAAAAAAAAAGAAATTTAAAAAAAATTATGCCTAACTAAAACACAAGACATAGGGTATATGCTAGTTAAAAACTATTTTGAGTGGAATAACCATCTGTCTTACATGCAGACATTTTTGAAGTTTAATATTGGTAAATGTTTCAAATTTTTCACGATTTTTTGATATTTTTCACAAATAAACAAGCATTTTTTTGGACCAAAATTTCTTACTATCTAAGCACAATGTGACCCCGAGAAAAACAATCTCTGAATCCAGGGATAGGTTAAAGTTCAAAAATTTATTCTCACATAAAGTGACACATCACAGATTCAAAAATGGGGCTCTGTCAGAGAGGCCAAAACTGGCTCTGGCGGTAGGGGTTAAAATAATTCATAAAAGGTCTGGATACATTTCTAGAGTGCAATTTTATAACAAGTTATAGTGACTAGGTTTCTGGAGCAGGGGCGTTGATTTATTCTAATTGCCAGATTAAAATAGAGAAGGATTTTTTCCCCTAAAATGGAAACAATTTTCTACCTCAGGGGAGTTTTTGCCTTTTTCTGGATCAACACTGTAGCACAATAGGCTGAACTGGATGAAATGTGTGTATTTTTTCAGCTTGACAAACTATTAACCACTTGGCGGCTACCTTACATATCAAATACATACTGTAAAAATTTATTTTCCAACAAGTACTCAAAATCATTTTATTACTAGGATTGTGATCTGTTTCTGTTTTTCACTTTGCTGTAAAGAAGGTTAGAGAGCAGCCCAATGGCGTAAAATTATATGAACAGTGGCAATGCACCACTACTTTTGTGCTCTTATTTGCCTTTCCAGAAGTTTCCTGATGTAGAACAGGGCACTTTGCCAATGACACTTTATCAGCTGCCAGAGAGCACTGTCATGTCCCATGACTTCATGGTTTTCATAATCAGTATTGGGTAATTGTCTATACTCTGCTTGTATTATTCCTAAGTTTGTCCCCTCTCGTCTTCCTGTTTGGTGTGCTCTGAGTTTTCACTCCTCCCTCCTTCTAGCATTCTCCATCTTTCTGTTTGACTGAAGCACTGTATCCTCAATGTCTCTGCATCAGCTCTGTAAGTTATCATCTTTTCACCTATTACTTTGGTGTAAACTACAAGATTCAGCTGAGAATAAACTCCTGTGGTTCTTCATACATCTGGAGAGTCGCGTGTCACGTCTGACAAGATTACTGAAGTAAGTTTTACAGTTCAATACAGACTTCCATTACCAACATGGGCATGATGATTTCTACACTTGCTGTCAGATTTAGTCAAAATAACACCTAAAAAGTAAGCCCCATGCACCCCTGATATAGTTTTGAAGTTTAAAACTGTCCTGCCAGTGCCCATACTCTGATAGTTTGTCCTGCATCTCCATGTTAGCTATGATGGAAGTAGGGCATAAATGGTGCTCTAGAAGAGGACTGTATGTGCTGACAGGTTACACAATGGTAATGACAAAAGCATTGCAGCCATGTTCTCCTACTGACCCATTACCCTTTCACTCCTCTGATGAACTCAGTCCTCCTCTGACAGCAGTATACAGGATATGGACACCCAGTTTGCGTTTTATTCCGCAATAAAAGTGTGGAGTATGTAGTAATATAATGAAGATACCAATGCCTCCCTCCCAAAAGGGGAAAAAGATTTTCTCTGCTGTCGCCTTCACTCATTTTTCATAAAATAGCTGGTCTCTGCTCATGTTGTGCAGACTCTCTGGGAATAAGGATGATGCCTCCATACAACCTGGGTACATTAAAGTGACCCAGTAATTAGCCTTATAAACAGGTGCAAGTAAAATATAAAATAAAAAACTAGTAAAAGTTAGCCTTTAGTTTGAATCTTTTATTTCGAGTTATTCTCTAGTCATAGTCAATCATTACATGCTCTGAAAGACGAGTACAACAATTCTGACACACTTTTCTTTTCTTGCAATATTGTCATGTTCTTACTTTAACCATTCTCCTGCAACACCTCTGCTAGACTCAGACCTCCACTGATATCAGTTTCAGTCTCGATAACACTGATGTGACAAACTTGAGTACTATTGTTTACCATCATCCTACCCATTTGTCAGCAACCACTCCTTCCCTATTTCACTTCTCCTGCCTTTCCTAGGCCTCTTCTCTTGCAGCCATGACTGTTTGCCTGCGTAGGGGGATTAAAGCCGACATTTTGCATTCCAGGGCCATAAAAATGTTTGGGAGAAGCTGGCATGGAGAAGAGAAAGTGAATGACTAATAATATTCCATCTATTTTCTTTTCAAAAAAACAGTAAGTTTTTTTTGCCTTGTTTGTGGGGGTTAGGGGAGATCCCTATGGTCTTTTCGCAGGCAAGGAGCCAGGGCTGTTAAAAATGCAGAACAAGGAACAGATTTTTCCCCCAAAGGAAATATCTTTGCCAGCATACCAAAGATACTTTGTTGATGGCCCCCACATCAGACCTTTTTGTCCCGAAACCGAAGGAAAACTCGCTTTTGATCCCGGTCCAGTTGCTGTCAGGCTCTCCAAAAGGGACCCTT
Source organism: Phyllomedusa bahiana (assembly GCA_025379985.1). Lineage (NCBI taxonomy): Eukaryota > Metazoa > Chordata > Amphibia > Anura > Hylidae > Phyllomedusa > Phyllomedusa bahiana. The sequence continues at coordinate 11,188 of JAODAL010075495.1, forward strand.
CTGTCTCAAATTTAGTATCTTGTCCCCCTTATATATATAGGGGCACTATGGCATTTGCATCCCTAAGGGTCATAAGAACTGAGGGTGTAGGGGTTTCAGTTGCTACTGTACCATGATATCTGAATTTAAAGTCTTTCCTCTGGTATGACCATGGTTGAGTCAATTATAATTTATAAGTTCCTGTATTTTATTTTCTTACCTATGTTTATAAAGATTTTGTTCAGCGTTTTATTCTCGTTTAAACTTTGCTTAAAAGCATTTTTCTATTTTAGATACACTGAAATGGTGGTGTATTATTAATTGAATGTCACCTCTCAGTCCATAAACACGTTAATGTTACTGCTCTGTTCATATACACTGTTTGATTGTGCTTTCTGTTATGTAAGCAGCTTCTTAGTTCATGTATTGAGTTGCAGCCTGTCAGTGTCACTGTGTCATCTACTGCACAGTAATATACAGCTGTGTCTTCCCCCTTTACATCCTTTATGTCAAGCTGTGCACTAAGGGAGCTTCTGTCCATAGTCATTGAGTATCTTGAGTTAAGGTTAACAGCTGTGCCCAAACTATAAGTGCAGATCTCTAGGCCACGTCCAGGGATGTGCTTGTACCAGATCAGAATGTTATAATTTGATATTTTGTGAGTACATCTCAGGGTGATATCTTCGTCTTCTGTAGCTTGAAGATCGGAATCCTGCGACACCTGAGTATCTGACTGCACATCTGGAAATAAGAAATGGAAATGAAATTATTGTTTATTCCACTACTATAAGTTTGTGCTACTTCTGTTTAAGCTTTAGATAAAATACAAGACTTTATTTAGCATTATTTATTTTAAATAATTTAACAATAAATATTTTACCAACATTTTAATTTATTAAATATTAATATAAGTCATCCTTACTCATAATAAGTGTAAGTAAAAAAAGGCCTGGAAGGATTGTTCTGCATTTAGTCCGCATCATGTTGTACCGTGTGTACTGCAAGTTGTATCATCAGATGTCTGAGGGACTGAGGAGGAGATGTCACATATAACACACATTGCACCTCACTCTTTCCTGTTATGTCACATGATGCAGTCTCGGCATCTCAAATAACTCATTGTTTTTTTTGGTGCTTGTTACTCATAGAAAATTTTTTTTTTGTATTCCTTAGCGTTTAAGTAAATGAATACAGAGAAGGATATACAGATGTATAAATATAAGAATCTCTTTAAGGAAATGTTCCTTATGTACAGTGAAGGAAATAATTATGTCAGGAGGACTATTGGTCCACTCCTCTTTGCAGATCATCTCTAAATCATTAAGATTTTGAGGTTATCGCTTGGTAACTTGCAGCTTCAACTCCCTCCATAAGTTTTCTATGGGATTAAGGTCTGGAGACTGGCAAGGCCACTCATTGACCTTAATGTGCTTTTTTTGAGCCACTCCTTTGTGCCTTGGCTGTATGTTTTGGGTCATTGTCTTGCTGGATGACCCAGCCGCAACCCATTTTTAATGTCCTGCCGGAGGGGAGGAGGTTGTCACTCAGGATTTTACGGTACATGGCTCCATCCATTCTCCCATTGATGCGGTGAAGTAGTCCTGTGCCCTAAGTAGATAAACACCCCCAAAACAAAAGTATCCACCTCCATGCTTGAAAGTGGGGACGGTGTTCTTTGCGTCATAGGTAGTGTTGAGCGATTTTTATCGACAAAGTTGAAATCGGCAAGGTTTTATGGTGATCGAAATTTCCAGATCATGCGATAATCAAGGTTAAAATCTGTGCATCATCTATTAAGATCGCGCCTTTTTCGGCGCTTCCTGTAATTTTGCCGACCAGCAAATGAGATTACAGAATAGAGCAGGGTGAGATGTGTGTGCGACGTCATGACTGGGATGTGTATGGTTGCGATTGGCTGGAAAAAATAACATGACCTCGTTTTACATAGACTGAAACCAATTGCATTTAAAATCTTGCTGCTTTTTACTAGCGTACGGAACATCAATGAAGCTACATGCCCTTATATTCCAAATCATCGCTTACATACAATATGCAGTCAGTACTTAGCTGTAGTAGTTTGTAGGTACAATCACAGAATTATCAACATTTCACTTGTCAGTGGTATGCAATCTCTTCCGAGCTGACTGATGTGAGCCAAACACTCCATGTTGCACACAGCTGCAACGTTTCGGAAATCACTTTCCTTCTTCAGGCATGCATAGTCAGAGTCACACTCACTGATATGTGATCACATTAAGCAGACAGATGAGTATTAACCCTATGTTTCCTAACTAACCAAATATACCACTAGTGCATACATTTAACCTATACGTCTAATTATACTATTCCTACATTTTTATAAAAATACTATCGTATCTAATCTAACACCCACCAACTATAAACATCTAAATATACTATACTACCTATAAAAAACATCTGAGACTAAACATCTCATTTAAACCTTTTGGGATCTTTGTTTGAAGTTTACTAATCCAAAATGCTTCACGTTGAAGCAGTCTGGATTTGTTACATTGGCATCCTGCACAGGTATCTCTTCTAACACACACCAGCGTAAATCGCTTGCTGTGTGTTTTGACTCGAAGAAATGTATTGGCTAGCGCTGTCTCCCCATATGCTTGTTTCTTTTTGTTCTTTTTGCTCCATATGTTTGTAATTTCTTATTGTCGATTTATGTTCGCTAATTCTCACTCTGACAGAGCGACTTATTTGCCCTACATACCCTTTGGCCCCCAAGGACATTTTATATAATAAATGACGTTATTAGTCCATACAGCTATAGTACCTTA
>JAODAL010075496.1:0-13972 GCA_025379985.1 Phyllomedusa bahiana
CCTCATTGTTTGAAATTCTGCTCCTCCAGATCTATGATTCGAGCTTCTAGATTAGCAACATGCTCACATCTGTCTCAGTGGTATTCACCCTTGATCTCCAGTTCCAGTAGTGCGTACATATGGCAGACTGCGCACTGAAGAAAATTGCCAGTCACATTGTCCATTATCCCATTACAACAGCAATGAAGATTAAACAATAAAGCTTGTTTAGATATAAAAAAAGATGTTTTTTACTTAACGGTTTTTCAACTCCATTTTTTAACTTCATTCTATTTAGCCACAAAGATAGCTCAGGGAGCAAGCTCAGTAGAGTCCTGCTGTGGAATTTATATCACCTGACACTAGATAACCCCTCCCTCAATCAGGTGCATAGCAGGTGATTACAACAGAAGGAGAAAATGTCTTTAAAATATGTCAGTAGTTCTAACACAAGCTGCAATATAAAAGAACCTTGCTACAATCTATAACTCACCCAATTCACACAGTCACAGTGAACACAGAAACCTCTGTTTTTTTTAAACTGCACTCCATTTAGCCACTCAGTGAAACCCAGCTCAGGCGACATCCTGCCACATCCGGTTATAGCCACATAAATGTGGCATTTGTCAGCAAAATGCTGTGTAAGACAAGCCTAAAGAGGACTGTAAGTTTCAGTAAACTGATATGGTTTGTACAGTCAATAGTTATACAATTTTCTATTGTAGTGTATCAATTTCTTATCTTTTTTAACCCCTTCCCGACATTGGACGTGTGCATACGCCCTAGCGGGAAGTGACTTCCCGCAAATGGATGTATGCATACGTCCTGGCGATCGCGCGGGCTTGAGGGCGAGCCGCACACGATCGCGACATGGAACCAGCAGTAAATTACCGCTGGCTTCATGCTGCATCACCCCCGGCCGGAGTGAGCTCCGGCCGCGGGTGATTAACGGTTTATTATCGCAACCTGTCATGGTCGCGATAATAAAGCCGGAGACAGGAGGAGTGAGCTCCCCCTGCCTACAATCAGCGCCGCTAATGGTCCCCTTACCAGACTCCCCGGATGCTGTCTGAATGCATCCGGGTACTTTGGTGACGTCACCATGCCCACAATGCATTGTGGGCATGGTGTCAGTAGTTGCCGTGGTGACCTGTACACAGCAGTAACGCTGTGTACAGGTCTCCTATTCAAACAGCAATCTAACGATTGTTTTTCCCCAGTGGGGATTTGCTGTTACAAATCCTCACTGGGGAAAAGTAAAGTAAAAAAAAAAAGTAAAACACAAAAAATAAAATTAAAACACGTACATCACCCCTTTCCCCTTTACAAACGCCAATCGCCCCCAAAAAGATCAAAATAAATAAAGTACCCATATTTGGTATCGCCGCGTGCGTAACAACCCACCCTATAAATCTGTCACATTAACTAACCTGTACGGTGAACACCGTAAAAAACAAAAACAAAAAACAGTCACAGAATTGCAATTTTTGTACATCATGCAGCACATAAAATGGAATAAAAAGTGATCAAAAACTCATATAATCGCCAAAGTTGTACCAATTGAAACGTCAGTTCATTACGCAAAAAAAAAGTCCTTACACGTCTGTGTATACGGAAAAATAAAAAAGTTATTGCTCTCAGAAGACAGCAATGCATAAATTTTATTTAACACAATAAAAACACTTTATTTTTTTTAAAGTGCTTCAAAATTTAAAAAAATGATATAAATTGGGTATTGCCGTAATTGTATCGACCCAGATAGTAAAACTAACTGGTCATGGATACTGCACGGTGAGCGCTGTTAAAAATAAAAATAAAAAACACTACTAGGATTGCAGTATTTTCTTCACCCTGCCTTCCAAAAAACGGATTTAAAACTGATCAAAAAGTCTTGTCCCCGCAATAAATACCAATAAAAAATTTCAACTCATCCCGCAAAAAACAAGCCCCTACACAGCTCCGTACACAGAAAAATAAAAGTTATGGCTCTCAGACTGCGACGATGCAAAACGTGTTTTTTCCTTTTTGAATAAAAGTGTTTTTATTGTGTAAAAGCAGTAAAACATAAAAAAAAAATACAAATTGGGTATCGCTGTAACCGTATCGACCTGCTGAGTAATACTAGTAATGTCAGTTATACTGCATGGTGACCGCTGTAAAAAATAAAAAATAAAAAACACTACAGGAATGTTGTAGTTTGTTCAAAATGCCTCACAAAAACCTTAATAAAAATATGCCCCCCATAATGGTACTAATAAAAACTTCAACTCATCCCACAAAAAACAAGGGCCAAAAACAGTTTCCGTATACAGAAAAACTAAAAAATTTATGGCTATAAAGTACAGGGCAACAAAAAAACGAAATTTTTTTATAAAACCAAATTTTCTATTGTGTAAAAGTAATAAAACATAAAAAACTATAAAAACCCTATATCTTTTTGAAAATTTTCCCCGACCCCCCAAATTAAGAAAAGTTATCACGTAAATTTACACTGCCCGGTGCCCCACCGAAAAATTTGAAGCCCAAAAAAAAAGGTGGAACTGCTTTTTTCCCCTTCTTTTTCTTTAAGCCCAAGGCAAAAAAAAAAAACAATGGAACACCTGTTCCCCAAAATGCATAAAAAAAACCCCCAAATTTTAGACCCTTGGGGGAATTTCTAAACCCAAAAATTTTTTTTAAACCTTCGGGAAGGTTTTCACCCTTTTCTGCATTTTGGGGGCTTGAAAATGCGACAGGGCCCCCCCACCAAAATCGCTTTTCCAAAAGCCAAGTAACACTCCCCCCCCTTATACCCCTGCCATGACCGAAACAGCACCCTACCCCTTTCATGTAGGTTTTTCCCCGAATTTTAGAAGAAATTGCTTTAAAAAAATTTTTGGGTGTTTTTTAAAACCGGGTTTCCTTTTGAAAAAATTTAAACATTTCAGAAAAAAAAAAATTTGCAGATTGGGGGAAAAAAAAATATTTTTTTTCTTTTTCACGGGCCAACGCTAAAAAATTTTTGCAACACCCTTGGGCGATATGCTCACAAACACCCCCTGATATTTTCCCTTAAGGGGTGTATTTTTTCCAAATATGGGGCCCTTTTTTGGGGGGATTTTTTAAATTTTTAGCCCCTTTAGGGTTCCGCAAACCTGAAAGGGCCCCCCTAAATAAAATCGTAATAAAAATGATCGGGTTGGGGTTTTTCCCCCCAATTTCCCTGGGGCTTTTTGGTTGAGCCAAAAGCGCACTAGGGCCCCCATAGGGGAATATTCTAAAAACATCAGAAACTGGGAATCAATTTTAAGGGTTTCTTTTCCCCTGACACATTTACCTTAGCCCTTGTGAATAATGTATAAAAATTGAAAATCTGAAAAAAAAGTGAAATTTTGAAATTCCACTTCCCCCTTTGCCCTTTTTTCCCTTTAAACACCTAAAGGTTTTTTAAAAAACTTCCCAAAAAGCGGTTTTTTAATACTTTACGGGGGGTAGTTTTTTTAATTAAGTCCTTTAAAAGTGGGTTCCAAAAAACAGGCCAATCAAAATCACTTTGAACTGGACGGGCCCCTAAAAAAAATGTATAAATTTCCCAAAATTTTTTAAGCCCCCCAATGTCCCCTAAAAAAAAAAAAAAAAATTTAAAAAAAAAGTCATATGACAATTGGGAGATGCCCAGTTATAAAAATATTTTGGGTGGAATAACTATCTGTCTTACATGCAAAATATGTTTAACTTTGAAAAATTGGGAAATTTTTCCCAATTTTTCACGATACTTTAAATATTTTTCACAAAAAAAAGCAAATTTTTTTTCCAAAAAATTTTTTTCTATCTTTAAAACACAATATGGGACGAAAAAACAATCTCTGGGAAACACATGGATAGGTTAAAAATGCAAAAAGTTTTTCGACATAAATGACAGATGCCAAATTCAAAATGGGGCCGTCAGAGGGGAAAAAACTGCTCCTTTTGGTAAGGGGTTTTAAGATTTGCCCATCTTCAAACCCTGAAAATGAGCTTTTCCATTGCAAGCCTATGAGACCGATGAAGATAGCAGAGTGCTCAGCTATCATTGTCAGCTCCATCGATTTGGAATGGAACAGCAGTGTGCATCTTTAACTGCTGCTCTATTCATGCGCAGTTAGAAAAAACGGTGGACTCGAGACCCTTGATTTAGTGACTGGGAGGGATCCCCTGCATCCAGACATTTAGAACCTCTCCTGTGGATGGGCAATAAATATCTACTGTGGGAAAATCCCTTTAATTTTCATTTTTTTTTACATTTATTTTCTTGTCTCCATTAGGATTGGGTTTAACTATATATACATTTCACAGTAAAATTTCCCTTTAATTTGCATCTGAAACCTACACGGAGCTACAAAAGGGTAACTCAAAACCAGAACAAAGACTGAACCAAGAAAACCAAGTAAGAAATTTCACTTATCAAAAAGTTGAAGTAGCAGAATTTAGGTTAAAGGAGTTGTCTCCCTACAGAGATTCATAGGATCATAATGAAAACTGTCCCTTCCTGGTTCAGACGCTAATTTGCATACAAACCTGTGCTGTATTTAAGGCTGTGTTTTCAATGCTAATTACTCAGATTAGCTCAACTTTTTGAAACTGCTACAGAAGGGTTTTCTGATCCCCAAAAAAAAGCCCTAAATTACATGCTGTTCTTTAATAAATAAGCTTTTTACTGTCAGCACACAGAGGCTGCCTTTACCTTTTTGATGAATCACTCACTGCTAACACATAGAACAAACACAGGGGGAAAAGGTACACAGGTCTGTTCAGGGAAAAGAAATAGCCCGGAGGGGATTAATTCACTTTTACTCCAAGGAAAACAATGAACAAAGAAATATTTGGAAAATGCCCCTTATTTGTGTTCCCTACAATTTGAAAGCTATTCTTTGTAGCGAGACAACCCCTTTAACATCTTTAAGTTGACATCCACTCCTCTCTGTTAGCATATCCATGAATGAAGCAAATCAAGACTACTGTAATCACAGAACTTTCCTTAACTATTAAGCATGCTGTATGTTAAGTTAATGTTTTTATGTTAAACACATTTTTTATAAAATTGTTTTCCATAACACTTTCAATATTTTTAACAAAGTTTTTACATTGGCCACTAAGCTTGATAATAGGCTGACATTCCTTTTTTTGAACAAAAAACTTTTCTGCTGTCTCCTGAAAGGTGACACCAATGTGTAGATAAGAAAGGATTCACCATTCACTATAAGGGATAGTCACCATTTACCCCCCCTCCCTTCACATTGATTTCTTCTTAGGTCAAAAAGAATGCCCAGAAAACTCTCCTATATAAGCCACTGGGTCTACTCCGGTTCACAGGCTCCTATGTCCATGAAGCTGTTGTAAAGCATCTCTCTAAATGCAGTTAAAAGCAGCTCAGGGAAAATTGCTGCCCCCAAAGTAATATATAGAAAACGAATTTAAAAATATACAACCGGAAAATAAAAAAAGCTAAGAAGAAAAGAATATATATTAGTATCTGGTTTTCATTAGCAAAAAAAATGGTTTTAGAATTCCTTCAAGTGAATTGCTAAAAATAATCAAACATGGAGGGAGAGGGATGGACCGCACATCCTCACACTAAACATTGATCTACTGCTTTTATGCCATTGAATAATAATTTTTATCTGTTGTTCAACCCCTTTTAACCCCGTGTGATTTTAATATTTATCTACAATAGTGCACCCACCGTTTTTAATTCCTTTTTTACCTTCTACTAAAGAAATTTTTTTTCTTATTGTATTACTTACTCAATATAACAAGAATGTTGTAGAATTAAATTTGTTAGACACTAAAGATGGATATAAACTGTACCAGCACGCAGAATAAATCTTATATCTTTAAAAGTCAAAGCCACAGTTTTTTAAAAATGTGGAGTTGGGGAATAAACATGGGTTATTCATTGTTTATTCTACCTGTCCAATTTTATCGTGTTTAATTTTACTCTTTTTTCTATCGAATACATAAAAGTTTTCCCCTATTTTTTTGTAAATATTCTAGCTGTATTGTTTTACACTTGTCTATATACAATCTTCCGCTTTTTCTTTTTGTTTAATTTTAAAACATGGGCCGTTAATACGAGTATCCTCCCAAATCCCCCTTAAAACTGCCAATATACAGTGGGGGGAAAAAAAGATTTTTCAGCCACCAATTGTGCAAATTTTTCCCCCTTAAAAAATGAGAGGCCTTTAATTTGGGAATCATATAAACCTCCCCACATGAGAGACAAAATGAAAACAAATCCAGAAAATCACATGTCTGATTTAGAAGAATGTATTTTTTCAAATATAGTGGGAAAAAAAGTATTTGGCCCAAAAACAAAATTTTACCCCCTACTTTGTTATATATCCTTTGTTGGCAATGACAGAGGTCAAAAAGTTTTCTGTAATCCCAAGGTTGCATACCCCGTTTGGTAGTTGCCCGAAACCTCCAGCAGGTCTCCTCTAACAATGATGTTTTTGGGGTTCGCTGGGCAACACTGCTTTAACTCCCTCCAAAATTTTTTTATGGGTTGAGATCTGGAGTCTGGCTAGGCCACCCCAGGGCCTTGAAATGCTTCTTACGCAGCCACTCCTTCGTTGACCTGGTGGGGTGCTTGGTATCATTGTCATGCTGAAAGACCCAGCCACGTTTCATCTTCAATGCCCTTGCTGATGGAAGGAGGTTCGCATTCAAAATACATCACGATACATGACCCCATTCATTCTTTCATGTACATGGATCAGTCGTCCTGGTCCCTTTGCAGAGAAACAGCCCCAAAGCATAATGTAGCCACCCCATGCTTCACAGTAGGTATGGTGTACTTTGGATGCAACTCAGCATTCTCTCTCCTCCAAACACGACGAGTTGTGTTTCAAACCAAAATAGTTCAACTTTGGTTTTCATCTGACCATATGACATTCTCCCAATACTCTTCTGGATCATCCAAATGCTCTCTACAAATTCAGACGCGCCCGGCATGTATGGGGCTTAAGCAGGGGGACACGTTTGGCACTGCAGGATCTGAGTCCCCTGTGGGGTAGTGTGGGTTTCTGATGGTAGCCTTTGTTACGTTGGTCCCCGCTCTCTGAAGGGCATTCACTAGGCCCCCTTTTTGGTTCGTGATTTTGGGCTCACCATTCTTGTGATCATTTGACCCCACGGGGTAAGATCTTGGGTGGGAGCCCCAGGTCGGAGGAATTATCAGTGGGCTTTGTATGTCTTCCTTTCTAATTATTGCTCCCACAGTTGATTTCTTCACACCAAGCTTCTTGCCTATTGCAGATTTAGTCTTCCCAGCCTGGTGCAGGGCTACAATTTTGATTCTGGTGTCCTTTGAGAGCGCTTTGGTCTTCACCATAGTGGAGTTTGGAGTGTGACTGTTTGATGTTGTGGACAGGTGTCTTTTATACTGATAACAAGTTGAAACAGGTGCCATTACTACAGGAAATGAGTGTAGGACAGGGGAGCCTCATAAAGAAGAAGTTACAGGTCTGTGAGAGCCAGAAATCTTTCTTGTTTGTAGGTGACCAAATACTTATTTTTCACCATAATTTGCAAATAAATTCTTTCCAAATCATATAATGTGATTTTCGGGATTTGTTTTCTCATTTTGTCTCTCATAGTTGAGGTCTACCTATGATATAAATTATAGGCCTCTCTCATTTTTTTAAGTGGGAGAACTTGCACAAATGGCAGCTGACTAAATACTTTATTTCTCCACTGTATATAAACATATAGACCACCATAAGCGGAATCTTCTTTTTTCACATTTATTTAACTCCATATATCATACAAAATTCTTTAAAACACTTCTTTCATCTTGTTCAATAAGAAGACATAAATTGTCAAGCATGCATGATACTGCTGTTCACCGTATTGGATAGTTTCACTTGAATCTAAGAGTCCAAAGGGACTAAATAAAGATCTTAATTTTAAAGTTTTTTTATGAAATAAAATAAGAGGAGTAACGAAGGGATTAATTGTGTTTAAATACGGTGAACAGAAGTAGCACGCATGCTTGACAAATGGGGTGTGTTTTTACCCTCGAAACGTTGCACTTGTGTGCGGCGGGGCCGGTTGTCCAAGCTGCTCCTAGCTACCATTTTTTGAATAAAGCAAGGGTGTAAAGGCATTTTACCTGCTTAGATGATAATATTTTGCTACACTAAATAACTGACTATTTATGTCTTCTTATTGAACAAGATGAAAGAAGTGTTTTAAATAATTTTGTTTTACACTTGGGAGGTGGAGGGAAACTGAATAGCCCAGCTAAAGCCCACCTACCTATGTGGGGCCAATCTATAGCTTACCTAACTAACTATGCGGGGCCAATACACAGATTACCTACGTATGTGGGGCCCACCTAAAGCCAACCTACCTATGTGGGACGCACCTAACACCTACCTACCTATATGGGGGCCCAAATAAAACCTACCTTCATACATATCTACTTGGGACCCACCTAAAGCCTACTTACCTACATGGGGCCCACCTTTAGCCTACCTACATACCTGTGTGGGGACCACCTACATCCAACCCACTTAGCTACCTGGGACCTAGTTACCTGGGGCCCACTTACAGCCTACCTACCTAGGTGGGGCCCACCAATAGCCTACCTATCTATGTTCAGCCTACTTACCACCTATCTATCTACTTGGGGCCTGCCTATCTACCTACCTAGGGCCTCTCTACCTTACTGAGTCTTAACTGCCTACCCATGGCAAAACTTCCTACCTACCTATCTAACTGGAACCTATTTACCTACCAGTGACCTACATACCTACATGGAGTCTAACTACTGCCTACCTAACTACCTAGGACCAATCTACCTGCCTATGGCCCACCTAACTGGGGCCTATCTACTGCCTACCTAACTGGGACCTAACTGTTGTCTATATACCTTTCTGGGGCCTAACTGCTGCCTACCTACCTTCCTGGGGCCCACCAAACTCCCTACCTACCTGGAGCCTACTAACGTACCTACCGAGGACCTACCAAACTACCTAACAGGGTCTACCTAGTTACCTGGGGCCTACCAATATATCTAGAGCCTATTAACATACCTGGGGCCCTTCCCACCTACCTACCAGGTAATATGAATCGGAGGGGTAAAAGCTGAGCTGTAGCAAAATTTCCAGGGGGTTGATCATCTGTTCCTCCACCCCCTCTAGGAGACTGTGCCTTTAAGCTATGGCCTGTGCCCATTCTCCCACCCATTGGAAGCTTTTAGGCTATGTTCACACGGCTTATTTCGGGGCGTATTTACGGACGTATTTACGTTTCAAATACGTGTCACAAAGTGTGGCACGTATTTTGCGTCGTAAATACATTCCCCATTCTTTACTATGGGGATTTATGTTTCAAAATACGCCTCAATAAATGACAGGGGACTTAATTTTACGATCGTATTTACGGACGTATTTACGCCCGCAAATACGTCGCGAAAATACGCCTCGTGTGAATGACGAGGAGTATTTTACATTGGAATTAATGCTAATCTAATTGTTCATTATTTGAAACGTATTTCGGGACGTATTTGCGGACGTAAATACGTCCGTAAATACGTTCCGAAATAAGCCGTGTGAACATAGCCTTAGAGAGGTGGGGGACAGTGAGGCAGGTGCTGGATAAGTGAGGATTCTAAGATATTTGTGTTCAAATCTGTAGGGACGAAAGATGGCCAGGAGAAGTCATGGTGATTTGGACTAGATGCAGAAGAAAAGGGAAAGTGAACGACTCATCAGAGAAACATCTCTTGTGAGTCATTGGATGTAACTGCACTGTAATCACTTAAATGTCTGCAGAGCCTGTGTACAACTCTATCTACCACTATATGGTTACTTTATGGTGGTAATATACAGTCTGCAGAGCCTGTGCACACTGTTATCTACCTCTATATGGTCACTGTATGGCGGTAATATTGGTCTTTGTATGCTGACCTTTATGAAGTAATATTATAGGGGCATTATTCAATGACCATGTGGTGGTAATTTGTGGTCATGTTCTGACAGTATAATCGGGTCCTTATGTAGTAGCGTTATTGGTAATGTTTGGTAATGTTGGTCTTGGTATAGTGGGATTTGTTTGGTTGCAGAATGATGATGATATGTATGGTGAGGTATTTGCTCCATGTTTTATCCAGTAACTGCATGACTATTATTAACAGGCACCGGTAAATGTTCGTGGTTGGTGGAGGGGCATAAAAAAGTTTTCTAGTTATACCCCTGTTTGTGTCATAAATGTTCTAAAGCTTTAACTTATAACAAACCTAAGTACAAGGGTCCTGTGTCCCCACATTTGACCCTTTAACTAAAAAAAATTGCACACAAAAGTCACTAGTATGTTTTAGGATGGGTTCACACTAAGTATATTTTCGGTATATTTAACGGCAGAATACACACCAGAAATATACAACAAACTATGTTACAGTGAAAGTGAAAGTGGTTTTACAAAATTCTTATTCATGTGTAGTGAAAGAAATCTACACTTAATTGTAGATATGCTGTAGATTTTGATCTTTAAACCTTGAAGTGCAATTTTTTTTAGAATACTAGAACACCTTCTATTTCACAGACATTCTGAACATGAAAAAAGTTCTCCGTAAGAAAGAAAGCTGTCTCTCTAGTATCATATATTGTAGGTGACTTCCCTTTCAATCAAATCCAGCTCATTAAAAAGGTTAAAAACTAGCCAGGAATTCCTTCATCAGGAAGTCTAACTCCAGGCACCCTCACTAATCTGTTCATTGAAGGAGCTCCATTAAAGGGATTTTCTCACTGCAAAAATTAGCTTTCAACATAAAGGGACTGTTTTCTAAATACATTGGTCAAATTATTTTAATGTCTCATGAAATAGAGACATTTTATCAGCTCTCTGAGTGCACACGGGTTTCTGTATACCAGACAGACATCTGTAATCTGATCACCTGACAGAGCAGAGAGCAATGGAGTGACATCACACCAGGGACTGACAGGATTGAGCTCTAAGTGAACTAATTAGATTTAACAAGATTAGCTCCAGTAAACAAAAGGTACAAGTACTGTGAGGACTGAAAAGCATTGCTTTATCTGTAAATTTATTAGAGATAATAATCTCCTGCTGTTAGGCATCCCCAGAGCAGATAAACAGAAAGAGACAGACAGATTGTGAGCCCTGATGCTAGGCCCTCCAAATCTGTCCCTGCCTACTTGCCCTCCCAACCCTAAGTAATTGGCAGCGACCGGCGACGGTAGATCAAAGAACGGACAAGACAGACAAAACAATAATGAAAGGGTAGACAGAGCAGGTCAAAAGCCAGAGAGAGCAATGCATTACAAAATTATTAGGCAAAAGGAAAGTCAAAGGAAAACCACAAAAATCAACAACCAAACAAGACAATAGAGAAAAGCACACCAGTTCAAGTCAAGACTATCAAATGCAAATAACAAAGGCTCAAGCAAACTGTAAGTAAGATGTCAGAGTCCCAGTCCAGAGTGTTGATTGCACCGGCCCTCAGACATCCAGCCACACAAGACAGGGACTGAATGGCAATGACAGCTGTCAATAACACTGGGTTAACCGTCTGCTGCCCAGAGAGAAGTCAGCATAGAACTGACGGGTGTAGCAATAATTAGTTACCACACAGACAGAACCAAATAAAATCATGTTCAGACACTGCAAGAAACATGCACAGCACAGTCACAAATCATAGCCAAAAGCTCAGTCCTGCCAAAACCTTACCTTGCCACCCATACCATCCCCTTTCCCAACCCTCCCATACCAATGCGCTGCTCTGAATAGGCATGGACATGACACCTGCACTATCATAATAATGGCTTGAAGTAAATATAAGCTAATCACTGCTGAAGAACCCCCACGCTTAAAAACAGAGTAATGAAAATTCCTGAAATTTCGTGAAACATGTGCCGGAAAATTCTTTAATGCAATTTCCTTTTTTTTTAAACTGATAGCCCCCTTACTTTGAAAGTGATATGTGTATTTTCCCCCTCTCGCAATATTAATTCAATGCAATACTCAGTCACTATCAAATGTTCTTATGTGACCCACCCTGTGACCAATTATTGCTGCACTAAAACTGAGGCAATAACTTAAAGGGCTTTTGTCACAATCTCATTTCATACCTCCTGCATCCAGCTCTTCAGCTCTGTGTTTTCAGAAGGGGGCGTGTGTGATTTGTTTGAATTGAAGATCATGACCCCTCAGGATGACTCCCAGGGGTTTTTTTCTTTAGTCAAAAAAAGGTCTGTTTTATGGTTTGAAATTAAAAAGCTTTCTTAAAGCTCAGAGGCAAAACTTTTGCCTCCGGGGACAAGGGGTTTTCGGTTCAAATCCTGTAGGGGAAACCAAAAATTGGATTTTATCAATGCCATACCCGATTGAGGGTTTTTTTTAAAAATGTTTGCACTGTTTTTTCTAATTACTAAAGGGGTAAGAGGACAGAAGTAAAAGACGCATCTGGGGGTTTTAATACTCAGTAGCTGCCTAAAAGGAAGGTGATGTCTGGCATGTCGACCAGGGTGAAACCTCAGCCCTGGGCAATCATCTGGGGACAAAGCTTTAAACAAGGGTCACTAAAGGACCAGTTAAGAAAAAAACGGTCCAAATTTTTTTAAAATAAAATGGGGAAAATGTTTAAAATTTTCATTTACAATTTTCCACTCAATTTTACTTCATGGCAAAACCTTTTTTAAATGCTTTATTTATAATTTAACCTTTGGGTAATAGGTGTTCTCTGGGGTCTTTGTTTTAAAAAAATTTTCTCACCATTAGTGCCTGGTATGGATATACAAAACACAAACAAATTAAACATTAGGGCTAGGTTCACATCTGCATCGCAGGTTCCAATTGGAGAATACTTTGCAGAAGTGGAACAAGATCTATTTCATGACACCAATAGTGCCTAATGGACCACATTGACTACAGTGGGGTTGGTCCATTGTTTTAATGGAAAAAATGGCTCTACATTGCTGCACTATTTTCTCCAAAATTTTTAATGGAATGTACATCAAAGACTCTGGATGGAACCTGTGACTCAATGTGAACCAATGTTGATGAAGTAATGATGCTGCACACCTTAGTAATGGAGAAAGGTAGTGGGGTGCATGTTGGAGGATAACCAATTCTGTATAGAACTTCTTAGAGAGATCCACAGCACACAGCTATATATACACAAAGGAAGAAGCCCAAAAGAATGTTTTGGTCAGAGGGCCCTTTTTTTAAAAAGTCTGCAGGAGCAATCAGATGTGAACTAGGCCTAAATCAATAAATCCCTTTCATACAATGTAACTGGGACACACTGCTGCTTTTAAAATCTTAGGACAAAACTGTTTTCTAAGATTAGTCACTTTTCCACATTGATTTTAGTAACCCTAAAGAATATTAAAAACATTGAGAAAATACTGTTTTACATGCAGTACCACATAATGCTTTTTCCGTAGTCTAAAGACATTTTCTTTTGGGCAGTTTTCTCTAAAAAATTTTGTTTTCTAATGTTTTGGTGGTGCAACTTTCCTTTCTCATACAATTTTTGTTTTTTTTTTTTAAAGGAGGAAAGACAATTAGGGAGAAAGATAGAATAACAATAGCATAACAAATTCCAAACATAATTCTTTTTCACTTACAAAATATAAATATGTAATTTCTGTTGCACCTCGTAAACCAGCACATTATGGGCGACATGTATAAATGGGACTGTGTCAGTTTTCTAGTGTGATTTGCACCAAAAAAAGCTGTTGCTGCCCCTGTCTGGCATATTTTGAAAAGGTTTTTAGCCAAAAACTGGTGCACTTCCAACCTCCTCCACAGTTCCAATTCTTAGGGACATGTAGTGCTACATTAGACAGAAGATAAGACATATTTATGAATGTGTCTCAACAGAATGTGGTGCACGGATGGCGTACTTATCCATACCGATACCATACCAAAGTTTTGGCATTTGTTTTTGTCTCAGAGCAGGACACATTTATTAAAGAGGTTTTCTCGCTACAATGATTTGGGGTTT
>JAODAL010075497.1:0-13972 GCA_025379985.1 Phyllomedusa bahiana
AAAAAAGGAAAAAAAACCCTTCGGAAATGATGGGATAATAAAAGGTATTTTTGGCCCCATCAATTCACCTGTGGTGACTACTAAATTGCTGTTTTTCAAATTTAACTGCAAGTAGCTCTATGAACAAAGCTTGACTGACCAAATGTGAAAAAAACACCTGTCGAAATGTATACGGATAATAAAAGGTATTTTTTGGCACCTATCAATTCACCTGTGGTGACTACAAAATTGCTGTATTCAAATTTAACTGCAAAGTAGATCTATCAACAAAGCTTGACTGACCAAAAGTGAAAAAAAACACCTGTCTTGAAATGTATACGGATATTAAAAGTATTTTTGGCACCTATCAGTACACCTGTGGTGACTACAAAGTTGCTGGTATTCAAATTTAACTGCATGGTGGCTCTATCAACAGCTGGCCTGCGCCAAAGTGAAAAAAACACGTATCTGAAATGTATACTGGATAATAAAAGGTATTTTTTGGCACCTATCAACCTGTGGTGACTACAAAATTGCTGTATTCAAATTTAACTGCAAGGTGGCTATATCAACAAAGCTGGACTGGGCAAAATTGAAAAAGAACACCTATCTGAAATGTATACTGATAATAAAATGTGAGTTTTTGCACCTAACAAATAGACCTGCAGTTTACTAGAAAAGATTTGTATCCTAATATAAGGCAATGCAATGTCTAAACAAAGTTTTGGCTGTACAATATCCAGTATCCTTCATAGAGCTTGTCTGTATTCACCCACGCAGCCTCCCCCCCCCCCCCCCCCGCAGCCCTCCATCCCCCCTCCCCCCCAGCTGATTTGCTGGCCGCCAAAATGACAGGAAGCGCCGAAAATGGCATGATATTAATAGATTATGCACAGATTTTAACCTAAATTATCGCGTGATCTAAAAAATTCCGATCAACGTAAATACCGTGCCGATTTCAACTTTGTCGATAATAATCGCTCAACACTACCATTGACGACAGTAAGTGACGAGGCCTAGTAATTCTTGTAGTTGTTTTAGATTGTTCGGTGAAGAAATGAGCATCACAGCTTTTCCCCGATCATCGGTAAGGTGTTTGGTACCCTGTGATATGCAATGTCCGAGGAATACAACTTTCTTAGAACATCATTGGAGCTTGGACTGTGAGACTTTGCAGTTGATTGATGCCAAATGTTGAAGAAGACTCAAAGAGCTTGATTGACAAGTTGGAAAATCAGGTGCACACAAGAGAATATCATACATGTCCTGCAGGGCTTGAGTCAACTGGTTGGGTGAGTTCTGTGCCCCTTTGAAGCATCCTCGTCCAGGTGGGCTGAGTACCACGATAAGTGAAAGCAAAAGGGTATTGACAGTCCTTGTGTAGTGGGACACTGAAGAAGACATTGCAGAAACCATAGACTGTGAAGTTTGCAGCTGAAGAAGGTACTTGGCTGAGGAGAACATGAGCTTTGGGGACCACAGGGTTCTCATAATCCGTGACAGCAATGACTGCTCCTGAGTCCTGAACCAAACGGTATTTTTGGAGGTTCACCAGGGATAACTTTTCTTGTGAACAGGGAACCGAAGTGTATATTTGCAGGAGAAATGCAGTGGATGAGCACCTCATTATCCAGGAATGTTCTGATTTGTGACTCCAGAGATTGTTCTTGATCATGCTTAAAGGGATATTGAGGCAAGCGAGGCGGGGTAGCACCCTCTTTCAAGAAGACATGTACAGGTGAGACTGGAAGGATGCTGACATCATCAGGACCTTTAGACCAAACTTCATGAGGTACTTGTGTTAAAAGTTCAGGAGGTATTGCTTGATGCGGATAAAACATGTGAAGCGCAGGAACAGCTTGTAGAGCTTCATGTGAAATTGGAGAATTGTAGTCCAAATACATTCCAGAAAAATTATATCTGATAGTAGAATTCATCGTTTTCAGAAGATCAGCTTCAAACAGATTAGTTGGGTAAGTAGGAGAGATAAGTAGTTTAGACAGGAGTCCATGATACCCAATTGGCACAGGGTAGGTTAAGCGAGACTGGGTTGGTCGTCCATCCACTTCAATGCATGAAATGTAGTCAGGAGAATGTATGACGTCCGGTGGAATGTTAGAAGTTTTCAGAACCGACCTGGCTGCACCTGTATCTACAAGGTAAGGAAGTTGGTGGCCATTAATTTGAAGATTGACGGTCAACACGGGTTCAGAATGACTAACAGTGGTGTTCTCTGAAGCATTGAGTAAAACGGTAGACATAGTTTTGCCGGAGTCCTATGGCTGAGGACGATAGGAGGTGTCTTGAGGTTGGAAAGGCGGATAAGATGCATCTTGAGGATATGCTTGTTTGCACTGACTATGGTTAAGATTGGTAAATTGAGGTCCAATGAATGGATTATTATTGTAGGACTGAGGTCTGCGTTGTGTTTGTTGGTTGAATCTTGACGGTTGAGATTCAAAAACTTGATACTGAGGTTGAAGTTGATTATATGCTTGAGGGTATTGCGGTATTTGCTGTCGATTGGTAGCAAGATTCCTTTTGTTGTCACGAGCTTTAGCGCGGCACTGCCTCATGATATGTCCAGATCGGTTACAGTAAAAACAAGTTTTCTGAGTTCGGCCTTGTCCGCCAGGGTGTGTGTTCTGGAAAGGTCGCGGACCGTTATCTCGATTGGAGTCTGTAGGTTGATACCCAGGGAAAACTTGCATTGATTGATTGTAGAGTATGGTGTCTGGCTGAGCTATAGAGCCCTGTGGGAGCTCTTGAAATAGGGTCACATTAGAAACTTTCTTCAATTGTTGGGATGAATCAGTCTGTGCCTTAGCAATGGAGAGAAGTTGACTTCCGGATAACTCTGCATATTTTGCTCGATTAGTTTCAAAGTCCCAAGTAGGTTTAAGTAAACCTATAACAAACGCCGTTGAAAAGAGGATTTTGTGAGCTTTAGTGTTCATGTCAAATCCATGGTCCTGGAATAAGGCAGACATCCGGTGATAAAAATTCTCCACGGATTCAGTAGGACTCTGAGTAGAATTGAAGATATTCACTGAGGATTCAGCCAAGCGTTCCTTGGCCCAAGAATGAAGACGACGGCAGAACTCTTCCCCAGATGAGTAAGTACTGATGTCCACAACAGTGTCTTCTTGTAGAGCTAATTTGATGATAGGCCAAAAGTAATCCCCAGCCTTGATGCTGGCAACATGGTATAGATCTTTCCAAGAGGCAGAATATGTCTTCTGTATCTGGCTGATGCCACGGTAAAATGCCATAGGGTTTTTTCTCAGGGTCTGGCATTTGGGTCAGTAAATTATTGACTTGTTCGGGTGTAAAAGGCACGTAGATTGGTTGATCCTGGGGTATTGTGGCTGGCGCTGATGGATGAGAAGGTAGAACCGGCAGAGAAAAGGAATCCAGTGGCTGAGTCGGTGATGGTGGAGGTGGTGGTGCTGCCAAAGGTAGGGGTAAGTCCATGAATGAGTCTGGTTCTGGTGGTGGAGGGAATGTGGGTGTAGTTTGCAACGGAACTGAGGCTATACTCCTGAGCAAGGGTGAAGTTGTCCTGGGAGAGTTAGTGGTTTGAGTAAGGGAGAGCCATGTAGTCTTCAGACATTTGGCCATAGCGTCTGTTAGTACCACTATCCGTATTTCAGGTACTGGAGGAATTGGCTTGTGCTCAAGTAATGCGGTGGGAACATGTCGTTGGTGGGAACGCAAAGATGCCAGAAGAAATGAGCGGTATGGACAGCGATTGGAACTTGCTCGCTTGGGCCACTTCAAGTACGTTATGTATAGTTTGTTTCAGCAGCTGAACACAATTGTTATGGGATACGTTATTATATACGGGTCCAATAGCATGGATAATGTAATCACAGTTTAATCTCTCCTAGAGCAGCAGTCTGTGTGCTGTGAGCAATAGGAAAAATATTGGAGTCCTTTAATTTGGATTGCAGATGTGGGTCCTGGCATCCTGTAGCTAATGGCAACTTGTCCTCCTCCTAATCTTCCTCTCCGTTATCACTGAAAGTCAAAATAGCGGCTATAGAGGAGGAGGGTGTCTTAGAAGCCGTGAGCAAAGGGTATAGTGGTTGCGGGGCTGGTTGTGATGTTGCAGGTGTGCTGGCAAAGACGTTATCACACGACAGTTGCATATCAATGTTTACATTAGTAGTAACAAGTGAATTGCATGGAGGAGAGGCGGGAGTCGGAATGTTAGGTGTATCAAGATGGCCGCTGTTCAACTTCAACCCGGAACTTCCGGGTTCTTTGGATTGCTTAGGACTACAAATATGGCCACAGGAAATGCAAAGGGCGGGGTTTGGTTTTGCCTTTCCGGATACAGAGAATGTTTGGACTTCATAAAAATGGCTACAGAAAATAATGGGATAATAGGAGGTTCTGGCACGGGAGCTGAGGGAAGAATACCGGAGGGGCAGAGTTGAGGTAATACAAGGTGTGATCAGTGTTGTACGTTCCCTCCCACAATCTACGCAACTTTCAGTGTTAATGGAATTTGATGACGTCAGTCCACCAACATTGAAAGTCGCCATCTTGGAATGGCGGCAGCTCACTCTTTATACATATGCATTCTTCAAATCCTTCTTATTTTTTACATTCAGTTTCAATGTAACTATGCTTTGCTAAGACATCGTTATTTTCTTTCAGTGCTGTCTCCCACATGCTAGCTTATCTCTGTGATTTATGCTCATTACACAGAGCGTAATTATGCTTTTTCTCTCAAGTCTCATATATATTTTACTATTTTTCTCTTCGATCAAACTACTCGACTGCACCTTTTGACTGAGCGCTATAATTTTTCAGTACGCCATACAGCCGAGGGGAGAAATGTGCCCGCAGGGACAAACCCCCCTTAACAGATGCTTTGAATCGAAGCCAAGGTTATACACTCTGCCAGAATTTCAGTGTGAAAGATAACAAGTGATGTAGCTTGAATATAAAATTAACCCTGAATGCAGTTTTTCCTTACCTAACTAAAACAGAACAAATTAACACATGTGTATGTTGAGGTTAAGCCTCGTACATACCTAACACTAATCAATGTCTTCTGCTCATCAGCAGATAATCTCAAATATCATCTGATTATACCATCTGTATAACAGGCTAATCTCAAATCTCATCTGTCTATAACAGGCTTATCAGAAACCAAGATCTTCTGTCTATAACAGGCTTATCAGAAACCAAGATCTTCTGTCTATAACAGGCTTATGGCTACTCTTTAACCATTTCTTCAGATCGTCTGTCTATAACTATAACAGGCTTTGGCAATTGGCCAGTTCTCTTTAGGAATGCAGATCATCTGTCTATAACTATATCTGTATATAACTGTATCTGTATATAACTGTATATAACTTATGACAGTCTTCGGTTTCCTTGTACCGTGTCGCTTATCTCTGATATCTCCTTTTTTTTTTTTCCATCATTCGTTGGTCAACTTTCATCCTTACCATCAAAGGCTCTGGGAGGAGGCCGGCGGTTGCTTGGTTACGCCCCTTGGAGCAAGCCTGACAGTGGTTCAGTGGGTTCAACACCCGCTCCACCTGTTCACCCTGCTGTCTATAACTTGTTCAGTTTAGGGAAGAGCATCAATCATCATTCCCACTCTAGGGGGGAGCATTAGAACAGATTTTGATATTTTTAGGGGGGACTGTCAAGTTGGTAATTTAAGGAAAAAAACATCAAAAGTCTGTTTCATCATTACATTCTTATTAAGTTCATCAGATAGTTTGTTAAACTGCTTTTACTACTATAAATCCTTATCGAAGTATCAGATATCTCTCACACAGCTTTCCTTGAGGCAGATGCAGTGTCTGCTAGAAGCCAGATTCAAGACCTTCCTCCTCCCCCCAGATAATACAGAGGAGAGCTTCGGAATGTGTTATATCAGCTAATGCTTCATACGTACATGCAAATTATAACTCGTCTCTTAGCGACCGCCAATTAACCAATCATGTAGTGATAAAATAGTCATGTGATTAAAAAAAGTTCTATTGGAATGTATTTTACTGTGATTAAAGCAGATTTCATGTCCGAAACGAAAGGTGTCGGTCATGTTTCTCGAGCTCTGGCTGCCGGCAGCAATAATAATATAATTCGGAGGAGGTATTTAATTGGATAAGGAGTGGAACAAAGATAGATTCCACACCTGATTTAATCATCTTGACAGTGTTACTGGTGTTACCTGCCTTTCCAGATTTGCCAATAAATTTTCAATATGATTGAGATAAGAGCTTTGTGATGGCCACTCCAAAACACTGACTTGGTTATCCTTAAATCACTTTGTAACCAGTTTGGCAGTATACTGATGTCCTGGCTGATGTCTTGAGATGTTGCTTCAGTGTTGCCACATAATGATGCTGCCAACCCCGTATTTCACATTTGGATTGGTGTTATTAGGCTTCCAAGCTTTTCTCTTTTTCCTCCAAACATAATGATGGTCATTATGGCCAAACAGTTAAATTTTAGTTTCGTCAGACCACAGGACACATCTCCAAAAATGTAGGTCTTTGTTCCTGTGTGAAATTGCAAACATTAATCTGGCTTTTATACGTTTCTTTTGGTGTAATTGCTTCTTCCTGGTAGAGTAGCCTTTCAACCCATGTTGATACAGTACTCGTTTCACTGTGGATAATGACATAATCTTACCAGCTTTTTCCAGCATCTTCACAAAGTATTTTTCTTTTGTTCTTGGGTTGATATGCACATGTCGGACCAAAGCACGTTCATCTCTGAGACACAGAACCCATCTCCTTCCTGAGCGATATGATGGCTGGACATTCCCAACTTGTTTGTACTTGCATACAATTGTATGTACAGATGAATGAGGCACCTAAATGTATCTGGATTACACCCAATTACACCCAAGTTGCAAATCCACAATTCTCTTCAATTATCTGGAAACTTGGCCTACTTGAAATAAGAGCCAACTTTGATGGGTGTCAGCAGCAATAGGAAACTAGCACTAGTTTGATATTTAGCATAGCTGCTTGCAGGTGACCCAGGCATGGTCTTACTGGAGTGGTCACAGAGCTGGGTGGCTCATCTACTCCAACGGTTCTAGGTCCCAGGCCAGGTTTTATTGGCCTTTATAAAGGGGTTTTCTCACCATGCAGTTTCACAGCACCACAGAGAGTGGTCAGGTTGTGGGCAGGTCTATAGCAGTGATTGATATATAATCCCTGCTGTTCCTAGCTATTCCTGCTACTGAGACATGACTGCAGTAGATTTATAAAATACAATACACAATCCTACAGAGTTCTAAAGAATGAAAGCTTTTTATTTAGTTAGGAAAACAAACTCCGCTGCTAGAGCTACGACTCTGCTGGTAGTGTCTCACCATGGATGGACTTACTTACTGACTGTAGCTTGGGGCAATGAGAGATAAGAGAGAGCAGGGAAAGGTGGTTGGTAACCAAAGAAACTTAGGTACTCTAAGAGTAGATAAATCTTCTTTATTTCCTGACCAAAGCAAAATCAAAACAACAATGTACTTGATAATAGTCTTTATTTACCTTTCCCTTTGTCCTAACTATGAGTAAAGCCTGAAACACGTAAGAGGGCTCCTTCTGGTGTCCTGTAGCGTGCAATGTCTTATCCCCAAAAACTTTTAGCTTCCTCTCCTGTGGTTTTAAACTGTGCATTTTATACAATTTTCTGGAATAAATGTTGTCTTTTATGGGACACTGGACTTTTCTGGCCTTTATTATCTAAAAGCTAATCAATGTAGTGTACCCCTTTAAAGGGAACCTGTCATATAGGTTTGCCCCCCTTGCTGAGGGCAGCACAAGCTAGTGTCAGACCTGCTGGTCCCAGCACTGTGCCCCTTATTCTGTAAGATGCAGCAGTTTTAGAGCATTTACCCCTCAAATCTTATACATGAGTAGGTGTTAGCTCCACCCACAAAAGGCTAGCTCCGCCCACTGACAGTTATTCACATGTTTCTACCTATTCAAAGTATTAGGTTTATCAGTTGAGGTGGGCGGGGCTAGCCTCAGGTGGGCGGGGTTTGAAAAAAACTGACACTCTGAAAGACTCTTCGAATAACTCTTCTGGCTGAAAACTGCAGATTTGAGCATTAAATACACGAAAACTACAGCATCTTATAGAATAAGGGACACAGCACTGGAAACAGCAGGTCTGTCACTAGCTTGTGCTGTCCTCAGCAAGGGGGGAATAAACTACGTGACAGGTTCTCTTTAAGTCCAGAGAGTCAGAGGAGCTCGGGTGTGGTTCCCAGCCTGACACTGGAGATTACTGCAGTGTTCCTAGAAGAAGAACTATGCCCTGCCATATCTTGAAAGGCTGAGACAAAAACTAGGTCCCATCTACGCCCCCATCTATTGATGTACAAGTCTACTGATGTACAAAGAGGTCTGTGTTTGTTCCAGAGCGCTACATATAATACGGTACATAAAGTCACACACACAAAGTAGTGGACGGGTGCCTTGGTGTAAGAGGTTGGATGATTTATAGTACAAGGAATTTCTTGACCCCGGCAAAATGTTTTAGTTGCATTTAAGGTACAAAAGTTTATTTACTGTGTAGAGCTGAATTGCCAGATAATTCATAAGAAATGTAACATTATATTGTAGTTAGGTTTTACTGCATTAAATTTTATAGAATTGACACAAATGTTGTGAGAACAGATGACCAGAGTATCCTACATTTCGGTCACCAGGCCTTTATCAAAGTGACAAGGGTAGAAAGTAAGCAGGGAGGTGGGGGGGGGGGTGTTGCTAAGTTTATGGCAGCATAAAAAATGTGGGTAATCCCTAGAAGGTAATAAGAAAGCACTGTAGCCGGGAGCAGGAGGAAGCTGGAGCACGTCCGGTGTGAGAAGAGGAGACAGAACGTGAACAGCATGATGAGGAGGACTGTTTAAATCCCAATTCAAATTGATCCCCTAAATTTATTGGACGATTCAGGGATTAAACATCTGCTGTGAATTTTGTCATTAAGCCGCTTGTCAGAGATCAGCAAGTTATGCAAAAAGTACGGAGACATTGAGCAGTTGGACATGTGCATTTTAGTTAAGAGATTGTATGAGGGACCCTAGGAGCCAAACAGGTGAGACAGACAGTGAGCCCTAGCGCTAGGCCCCCTAATGCTTAGTTGCCGGCCCAACCCTAGACGGTCGTCTACAACTGGACAACAGTCTCTACACTGGGTAAGGTGAAACACTGAAACGGACAAGACAGATGAGCACACAAGAGAGAGGTCAAGCAAATAAGGGTCAAAACAAGTTTCAAAGCAGTAAAAAAATGAAGGCTAAAGGAGGTAAAAAAAGGCGGGCAAAAAAGGTCACAATCCGGGAAAATTCCAAAAAGTTTTAGCAAATGCCATTTCAAGCCAAAGGGAGATCCCACAGGAAAAAAGAAGAGCCAATGATTAAAAATAGGATATCAGAGCCCCGACCCAAGGTGATTGGACCGGCCCCTGACCCGCCAAAAAAAACACAGATTGAGTTTTAAAGCAGTGTAACCTCAATAATCAAATAGAAATAGGCACTCACCCGTGTTGCAGGAAGTTCGTCTTTCAGTTATTTGGCAGCACTGGCTGCTCCCATTAGCTTCTTGGAAAATCTTGTTATCCGGTTTTTTTGTGCGGAAACCAGAACAACTATCCAACTTTATGCCATTGAAAATGCAGGATATACTTAAAAAATTCCTTCTTTATTGAAAAAAAACACAAAAAAACGCATGTAGTGTGGTGATCAAACACCTCTAGCCACATTATGTGCGTTTTTAAAAGTTTTTTCAATAAAGAAGGAATATTTTAAGTATATCCTGGATTATTCATAGGGGGAATAAAGTCAATCAACTCGTCTAATTTACTGCAGGGGGCCCGCATGGGGGTAGCGAAAAGCAGACGGGTGTGGTGGGAAGCCTGTCAATCAGCACAGTCAGCATTAAAATCAGACAGGGTTCATACCAGTGCAAGAAACATGCACAAATCATGGCCAAAAGTGCCGTTTCTGCAGCATCTTACGGGCAGAGGACGGCGCTGTGGCATGGTCATTACACATGGTTTCATTTAGTTCATTTAAAAAATTTCAAGAAATGTTATGCTCATCCTGAAATTTCAACAAAAAGTCAAAATTTCCCCAACTTTTTTGAGATTTTTGGGTCATCCACAGTCCCCTTTCAGTTTCCCCCTTCCCAAAATTTTTCTTTCTTTTTTTCTTAAATCCTGCTTGAATTCATATAACCCTAATAACACAGAAAATAAATTCTTCCCTTTTTTAATAAACCCCGTATATCAAAAGAGCTCTGCTTTTTTCCCCTATAAAATAAACCCCTTTTTCCAGAGCTCGCTCCTTCCCCTTATTTTAAAAACCCCATATATCACAAGCTCAGTTCCTCCTTATTATTAACCCTTATAACACAGGCTTAGCTTCTCTCCTCTATATATAACCCTATATATCACAGAGCTCAGCTTCTCTCCTCTATCATATAACCCTATATATCACAGAGCTCAGCTTCTCTCCCTCTATCACATACACATAACCCTATATATCACAGAGCTCAGCTTCTCTCCTCTATCATATAACTCCATATCACTGAGCTCAGCTTCTCTCAATCTATCATATAACACTATATAAGCTCCTCTCCTCTACCATATAACCCTGTATATCACAGACTACAGCTTCTCTCCTCTATCATATAACCCTATATATCACAGAGTTCAGCTTCTGTCCTCTATCATATAACTCTATATCACTGAGCTCAGCTTCTCTCCAGCTATCATATAACCCTATATAAGCTTCTCTACCTCTATTATATAACCCTATATATCACAGAGCTCAACTTCTCTCCTCTATCATATAACCCTATATATCACAGAGCTCAGCTTCTCTCCTCTATCATATAACCCTATATATCACAGAGCTCAGCTTCTTTCCTCTATCATATAACCCTAAATATCACAGAACTCAGCTTCTCTCATTTAACATATAACCCTATATATCACAGAGCTCAGCTCCTCTCCTCTATCATATAACCCTATATATCCCAGAGCTCAGCTCCTCTGCTCTATCATATAACTCTATATATCACAGAGCTCAGCTTCTCTCCTCCATCATATAACCCTATATATCACAGAGCTCAGCTTCTCTCCTCTATCATATAACTCTATATATCACTGAGCTCAGCTTCTCTCCTCTTTCATATAACTCTATATATCACAGAGCACAGCTTCTCTCCTCTATCATATAACCCTATATATCACAGAGCTCAGTTTCTCTCCCTATATCATATAACCCTATGTATCACAGAACTCAGCTTCTCTCCCTCTATCATATAACCCTATATGTAACAGAGTTCAGTTCCTCTCCTCTATCATATAACCCTATGTATCACAGAACTCAGCTTCTCTCCCTCTATCATATAACCCTATATATCACTGAGCTCAGCTTCTTTCATCTATCATATAACCCTATATATCACAGAGCTGAGCTTCTCTATCATATAACTCTATAAATCACTGAGCTCAGCTTCTCTCCTCTATCATATAACCCTATATATCACAGAGCTCAGCTTCTCTCCTCTATCAAATAACCCTATATATCACAGAGCTCAGTTTCCCTCCCTCTATTATATAACCCTATATATCACAGAGCTCAGCTTCTCTCCCTCTATTATATAACCCTATATATCTGTCACACATCCAGGCAGGCAGCCTTCTGTTTATATGCGGCAACGCCCGGTTAAGGTTAAACCCTCTATGCTCTTTTTTTTTTTTTTTTTTTTTTTTTTTTTTTTTTTTTTTTTTTTTTTTTTTTTTTTTTTTTTTTTTTTTTTTTTTTTTTTTTTTTTTTTTTTAGGGGGGGGTGTTAACCTTGCTCTGGACCCATTCCCTGGGAGAGGTGCTGCTTTGAAGCTCAGGAGTGACAGTCAGGCGGTCAGGCCATCAGAGGGCCCGGACGCCGCACCAATCAGCTGCTGGGGCGGTGTCTGGGAAATCCTTTTAAACTGGCTCAGACCTCTCAGGCCTTGCCTGTGATAGGTTTCCCCTGTTGTTTCCCTGTGATTATTTGGTATTGCTTCCTTTGTTATTGACCTCGGCTTGCCTTGACCACGTTTTGTCCTCCATTTATGTACTTCGTTCCCGCTCGTATTTGACCCTCGGCTTGTTTCCTGTTTATTTTTCGGTTTCTGATTGTGGCTTTGGCGTTCTTGACCATTACCAACTTGGACCGTTTGACCTTGCATTTTCCCTGACGCCCCTGCCCTTAGCAGCGTAGGGACTATAGTCAAGTTGGGGACTGCCATCTAGGGCAGCACGCCAAGTAGGCAGGGACAGTGGGCTGGGTGGCAGTCAGGGCCCACTGCACCTCCTCTGACGTGACAGTATCACAGGCCGACAGTTACTGCTCTGCTAGCACTATGAAACCCATGACGGCATTGGTAGAGCAGATGCAGGGGCTCACCCAGTTGGTCCAGGATCTTGCACAGAGAGTTCAGCAGCGGAAGACTTCCCAGGGTGCCCCTCAGACCCAGGGTCCTCCGGCATCCCTTTCCTCTGTTGTGGAACCCCCAATCCAGTTACCCGATAAGTTCTTGGGTGACAGAAGAGTGTTTCTAACGTTTAAGGAAGGTTGCCGGTTGTTTCTTCGCCTCCGCCCACGCACCTTAGGGAATGAGGAACAGAGGGTGGGAATTATTATATCCCTTCTCCAAGGGTCCCCTCAGGAGTGGGCGTTTTCTTTATCCACTCTTTCGCCCGAGTTGTCTTCTGTGGACCGATTCTTTGACTCCTTGGGATTGCTTTTTGACGACCCCGATAGAGAGGCAGTGGCCAAGACTCAGCTCACCTCGTTAAGACAGGGTTAGAGGACAGTACAAGAGTATTGTTCGGAATTCCGGCGTTTGTGTGTTCCATCAGGGTGGAATGACCAAGCCCTCCGGTGCCAGTTTAGATTGGGGCTAGCCGACCATGTGAAGGACTTGTTGGTGGCTTACCCAATCCCTGGCACACTGGATGATGCCATGGCTCTGGCGGTACGGTTGGACAGATGGTTTAGGGAGAGTCGTCGAGAGAAGTCACTTACCCCGTTGCCCCGCTTTACTCCGTTGCTCCGTTCTGTCACCAGCCCTGAACCAGCTGGAGCGGAGAGCCCCTTGGAGGAGCCCATGCAGATAGGGGCCTCTTCTGCGGGCAGCGCCAGGAACCGCAAGACATCTCACCGCATTCAGGGACCCTGCTACTACTGTGGCGGAGAAGGTCACCTCATTCATGAGTGTCCCAAGAGGAAGGCCCAGCCGGAAATCTCCTGCGCCTAGGTAACTCACGGGAAGGTCATCTAGGCGAACAGGTATTTCCTATGGTGTCGAAAAAAATTGCTGCTTCCAGTTAAGATTTCATATCTTTCCATGTCTGGCTCTGGGAGTGCCTTGGTGGATTTGGAATCGGCCTCTAATTTCGTGGATGCCCAAAATTTGTTTAAGCATTTTGGGGGTTTTCCCCGGAGGTCCCTATCAGATTCAGTGCAGGTTTGGCGATCGATTCTACCCCCTTTGGGTCAAGGGCAAGATCCAACATTGCACTCCTGGCTTGAGATGCTGGTAGGGTTTATGCATACGGAGAGGTGTCTCTGTTTATCATGGGGGCCCTTTCTTGCTGATGTGGTGTTAGGGCTGCCCTGGCTTAAAAAACACAAACCCAGTGATTGCTGGAAATCTGGAGAAAATAGTCAGGTGGGGTAAGCAGTGTGTTAATAAATGTCTCCCAGTCATTCTTGGTAATATGGAGGTAGAACAGATTCCTGCCTTTATTCACGACTTCACTGTGTCTGAGCAGTTACCCCTGCATAGGCCCTATGACTGTGCTATTGAACTATTGCCGGGGTGGGTGGCCTGACCTGCATGGAGTGAAGACGTGTGGCTTCTGAGCTCCTGAGAAATCCTGCTGGAATCCTGATCTAAGACCCCCTGATGTGGCTGAAACTGCTTCAGGGCTGGTGAAGAAGACTGTAGGC
>JAODAL010075498.1:0-13972 GCA_025379985.1 Phyllomedusa bahiana
AGGGGTGCCCCCCCCTGGTTGCTTTTAGCAAAAACCGTTTGAAATTTTCCGATAGGGGGCCAAACACTGGTGGCATAACCCACATTCCTGTTCCCCGTCTCTCCTATAGGGGGCCAAACATGGTTGCTATAGCCCAAGGGCCTTTTTTTTTATCTTCTTGATAGGTGCCACACGGTTTTCTATAGGGAAAAACCTGGGTTTTACTCTCCTAACTGCCACACGGGGTTTACTATAGCTAAAGACCTGTTTAATTCTCCGATAGGCTGTCAGCACTGGTTGCTATAGCTACAGACCTGTTTTGATCTTTTCCCTTTATAGGCTGCCCGCACTGGTTCTATAGCAAAAGACCTGTTTGATTTTTCTCCTGAAAAGCTACCCCGGGGGTGGGTTTCAAAACTAAGACCTGTTCAATCTATCCCAAAAGGCGCCCGCATGGTTGCTTTTACACAGACCCCGGCCCTTTTACTTGGGCCCGGGAGGGGAAAAGGGGTGTGTGAGGCCCCATTGGAAGGGGGGTTGGGGTGGCCGGGAAAGGGGAAGGGGGTGTGTGCGGCCGGCAAAGGGGGAAGGGGGCTGTGTGCGGCCCGGCAGGGGAAAAAGGGCCCGTGTGCGGCCGGGATTGGAAGGGGGGTGTGTGCGGCCCCGAAAGGGGGAAAGGGGGTGTGTGCGGCCGGCATTTTGGGAAGGGGGTGTTGCGGCCCCGGGAGGGGAAGGGGCTGTGGGGTGGCCCCCCGGGGAAGGGGGGTGGGGTGCGGCCGGGGGGGGAAGGGGCTGTGTTTCGGCCGGGAGGGGGAAAGGGGGTGTGTGGGCCGGGAGGGGGAAGGGGGTGTGCCGGCCGGGGGGGAAGGGGGTGTGCGCGGGCCCGGGGAGGGGAAAGGGGCTTGCGCGGCCGGGAGGGGAAAAGGGGGTGTGCCGGGCCCGGGGGGAAGGGGGTGTGCGCGGCCGGGGGGGGGCGGCGGGGGAAGGGGGTGGCGCGGCCCGGCAGGGGAAGGGCTGTCCCGGGGCCGGGCAGGGGAAGGGGCTGTGCGCGGCCGGCAGGGGAAGGGGCTGTGCGCGGCCGGCAGGGGAAGGGGCTGTGCGCGGCCGGCAGGGGAAGGGGCTGTGTGCGGCCGGCAGGGGAAGGGGCTGTGTGCGGCCGGCAGGGGAAGGGGCTGTGTGCGGCCGGCATTGGAAGGGGCTGTGTGCGGCCGGCAGGGGAAGGGGCTGTGTGCGGCCGGCATTGGAAGGGGTTGTGTATTTTTTAATGATATAATGGAGGGGAAGAAATAAATTGCAAACAGACCTGGACACACTGAGTGTTTGCGCATCCACTTTGCAAATAAGGTTCAATGGGATAAATGAAAGGTTCTGAAAATTTTGGGTACTAAAAATCAGAAAAACATCATATTCCTAGGGGGGAGAAAAAACGGGAGAATCCTTTTTGAGAAAGATCTGGTGTTCTTGTAGACATAGACTACAGAACAAAGCAGTGTCAATCAGCGCCTCTAAGGCAAGTAAATATTGGCGTGTTTTAAAGAGCCGGGAATCGCGGGAAAAGGGATGTAATTCACCGCTTTACAAAGCATTGTGCGCCCTCCTTAGAATATTTGTTCAATTCGGGGGCTCCAGTTTATAGAAGAGATTAAGGGAGCTAGGAGAGTGAAAGACGAGCAACCAAACTTAAAAAAGGGAAGGAGCACTTAGAGATAGTGCAAAGACGAAACCAAACTTATAAGGGGGAATGGGGCTTTTAGTTTTGGGGAGAGGTTAGTAAATTTTTAAATTATTTAGCTTGAGAAAAGGATCCCGGGAGACATTTTAATTTATTTAAAAAAAAATGGTCCCTCCAAAAGATTGGGGAAAAACTTTTCAAGTGAAAGCCACCCAAAAGAAGGGGGCATTCCCTTCGACTAAGAAAAAGGAATTTTTTCTCCCAAGGGGAAGGGGGTTTCACTAAAAACTAGAATTGTTGGAATAGCCGCCTGGGGCGGTCACGCAGGGAAGGTAGGGGGTTTAAAAAAAGGCTTAGATACCTAAAGGTAACTGGAACTACAGATATTAATGCGCACGTAGCTATGTAACATTCTGGATCCTGGCTGGTGGAGACTCTGGGATCAGAAATGAAATCTTCCTTCGAGCAGAGTGGTTCTGGTCTTATGGGTTTCATAGCCTTCATCAGTAGAAGGGAAACTAGGCTTAACAATCCCTCATTCCCTCCCTTCACCCACATTTTCGCCACCCTTGATTGAACTTGATGGACATATGACTTTTCTCAACCGTATTATGTAACTATGTATTTGTGCTGTGTTCTCCATTCTGTTCTATGGAGTTCCAGTTACAGGGGGGAGCGCTGTGTTCTCCCATTCTGTTTAGGGAGTTTCAAGTACAGGGGAGCGTGTGTTCTCTCCATTCTGTTCTATGGGAAGTTCCCAGTACTGGGGAGCGCTGTGTTCTCTTCCATTATGTTCTGATGGGATAGAGTTCCAGCTACCAGGGGTGCGGGCTGTGTTCTCCATTGCTGCTCTATGGAGTTCCAGTACCGGGGAGCGCTGTGTTCTCCATTCTGTTCTAGAGTGGTTTCTAGCACAGGGGAGCGCTTTGTGATCTCCATTCTGTTCTATGGGAAGTTACGGTATAGGGACGCGCTTGTGTTTCTCCTTTCGGCCCTGTTCGTGTGGGAGTTCCAGTACAGAGGAACACTGTGTTTCCATTCTGTCTATGGGGAGTTCCCAGTATAGGGAAGCGCGGTGTTCTCCATTTCTGTTCTATTGGGATGAGTTTCCAGTACATTGGTGAGCGCTGGTTCTCCATTCTGTTCTATGGGAAGTTCCCAGTAAGTTACAGGGGAGCGCTGTGTTCTCATTCTGTTTATTGGTATTTTCCCCAGTACACGGGAGCGCTGTGTTCTCCATCTCCTCTTGGGAGTTCCCAGTACCAGGGGAGCGCTGTGTTCTCCATGTCTCCTCTATGGGGTTCGCAGTACAGGGGAGTGCTGTGTTCTCCCATTCTGTTCTATGGGGAGTTCCCAGTATGGGGAGCGATGTGTTCTCTTTCTGTTCTATGGGATTAGGTCCCAATACAGGGGAGCGCTGTGTTTACATTTTGTTCTATGGAGATCCCAGTACAGGAGAGCAACCTGTGTTCTCCATTCTGTTATATGGGAGTTCCATTGTACAGGGGAAAGCGCTAGTGTTATCCGTTCTGTTCTATGGGAGTCCTGTACAGGGGAGTTGCTTGTGTTTCTCCATTCTGTTCTATGGGAAGTCTTCAGTACAGGGGGCGCTGTGTTCTCCATTCTGTTCTATGGGCTAGTTCCCAGTACATGGGAGCGCTGTGTTCTCCATCTGTTCTATGGGGTTCCCCGTCAGGGAGAGGGGTGGGTTTTCCATTCTTCTATGGGAGGTCCCAGTACGGGGGCCCCTTGTTCTCCTTCTTTCTATGGAGTTCCCCCGTACAGGGGAAGCTGTGTCCCCTCCACCCTTTTTGGGGTTCCAGTACAGGGGGAGCGCTGGGGTTTTCTCCATTCTTTTTCTTGGGGAAATTCCCAGATAGGGGATGGTTTTTCTTTTTCCATTTCCCTTTTATTTTTTATGGGGGTTTCCCAGTACGGGGGCGCTGTGTTCACGCCGTTCTTTTTTCCCTGTATGGGAGTTCCAAGGGTTAAGGGTTTAACGGGGGCTGTGTTCTCCATTCTCCTTTGGGGAGTTCCCGTACAGGGGAACGCTGTGTTCTCCATTCTTTTTTGGGGGGTCCCAGTAAGGGGAAAATGTTTTTTCCTCCATTTCTCCTCTATGGGAGTTTCCCGTACAGGGGGGGCCTGTGTTCTCCTTCTGTTTTATGGGGTTCCCTTACGGGGGGGGTTTTGTTCTCCATTTTTCTATGGGAGGGGTTCCAGTACAGGGGAGCCCTTTGTTCTCCATTCTCCTCTATGGGGAGGGCCCCCTGTACAGGGGAACGCTGTGTTTTGCCCCCTTTTTCCCTTTTTATGGGGGAAAGTTCCCCTTACCGGGGGAACCCCCTGTGTTCTCCACTTTGTTTTTTAATTTTGGGTTCCCAGTTTTACCAGGGGGAAACCCCTGGGGGGTTTCCATTTCTGTTTATTTGGGGTTTCCCGAAAAAAGGGGGGCGTGCGGTTTTCCATTTCTGTTTATTTTGGGGGTTCCCATACAGGGGAACCCCTGTGTTTTCCCCCTTCTGCTCTAAAAGGGAGTTCCTTTAAAAAAAGTTTGGGGTTTTGTGTTCTCCATTCTCCTCTATGGGAGGGGCCCTAAAAAGGGAGGTGTGGTTGTTCCATTTTTGTTCCTTTTTGGGGGGTTGCCCAGTAAAAGGGGTTTTCTGTGGTTTTTCCAAATTTTGGGGTTTAAAAGGGAGTTTTCCCCCGTATAAAGGGGGGTTTTGCACTGTGTTCCCAATTTCTTTTTTATGGGGGTTTTCCCCGTAACCCCGGGGGAGTGCTGTGCCCCGTTCTTCCCCCTATTGGGGGGGTTCCCCCGTACAGGGGAGACCCCTTTTTTTCTCCCCTTCGTTCTTTTGGGAGTTTCCCCAGTACAAGGGGGGGCCTTTTGGGTTTTCCCTTCTGGCTTAAAGGGAGGTTTTCCCCGTACAGGGGGGACTGTGTTCCCCCATTTTGTTCTATGGGTTTTTTCCAAATATTTGGGGCGCCCTGTTTCTCTCCCATTCTTTTTTTATGGAGGGGGGGGGTGGGGCAGTTTGGGTTTTAAGAAAAAAGGGGGGGGCTAAGTTTCCCTCCAAGGAAAAAGGTAGGGGAGGGGAAACCCGTGTTTCCAATTCTGTTTTGGGTTTTTGGGTTGCAGGGAAGGGGCGAAAATTTTATCGGGGCTCACCCGAACCCAAAAACCACCCCCCTCCCCAGGGCGTCAGGGGTTGTTCCCACCTTGGTTCCTTTTTTTCAGGACCGCGAATTTTTCCAAATTAAAAATTAACGTTTGAGGGATTTGTCATTGCAAACCAAGATGGGTTTATGCAAAAACGGGCGGGTTCCCCGGCCCCGCAGGGGGGGCAAAAGCGGGGAGGATAATGGGCAATTTTTTTCTCACATGGGGAAAAATCACTTTTATGGGGGAAATCCGGGGAGCGGAAGGGCGGACAAATGCTGGGGGGAAGGGGGCATTTTTAAACCCCCCCCCACCCTTCCCCCCCTCCGATAGGAAGGAAGGAGAGAAATAACATAAAAAAGGTTTAAAAAAAAAATAGAAATTGCCCCCCCCCCCCCCCGCCCCCGGCCAATGGGGGGCAAAAACACAGAGAAAATGTTTAAAGGAAATACTAAAATCGCTGTATATTTGTGTCCCCATAGGGGTAATTTTGTAGGGGGGTTTTAATAAAGCACTGGGTTTAAAAGAATTTTTCTCATGTCGGGGTGTTTTACAAATTTTCCCGATCTGTAAGGGATTACTATGTCGCTTGGTTTTTAACCCCCTTTTTAGACTTTAGGATACAAAGGGGCGCTGGGGATACCCCTTTGGGTTATCAATTGGGGGTTTCCATGTCGCCTGGTTTTTACCACTGGCGGGGTCTTTAGAAATTACAAATTTCGCGGGGAAACAACTGCTGATTCCCATTAAGGGGGTACTAAGGGGGGGGCCCGTATTTTTCCCCCGCTTTATTTTTTTTAGGGAACTTTGGGGTTTTTCCAGAATCATTTTTTGAACTTTTTTAGGGGTACTATGTGCGCCCGAAAACAGGGGGCGGGGTCTTTTTTAGGATACTTTTTTTGTCGCTTTTTTTATACATGCCTGTCTTTGGGGAGGGGAAAAACTATTGGTTTGGCTTGGGGAAACCCCTTTCTGATCTATGGGATACTTTTGTCCGCTGGGTTTTTCCCCTTTGGGGGGGTTTTTATAATAATTTTTCTTTGGGTCGCCCGTTTCAGAGTTTGGGGTTTATCTTTTAAAGGGTTTCATGTCGCTGGATAATTAAGGGGGCGGGTCTAGAGGGAAACTTTTGTCCTGTAACCCCTTTCGGGGTCTAAGGGGTACCCATTTTCGGACTTTTTTATACAAGGCCGGGCTGATCTAGAGGAATTCTATTTCCGCTGGGAGGCACTTTCGCCGATCCCATAGGATACTTAAAGTCCCCTGTATCCGCGCTGGGATTTATTGGTACTTAAAGTCGCTGTATACCTTTTTTGATCTATAGGTTTTCAAAGTCGCTGGTATACACTTTGCTGTTTGGGATACTATGTCGCTGTATACACTGCTGATCTATAGGATACTATGCGGCCCGAAACTGCGCTGTTTCTAGGGTTACCAAATTTTGCTGTTTTAAAAACTCCTGAAACTATGGGATTTCTATGTTTTGCTTCTATTTTCACGGGTGATTTTATGGGGTATTATTTTGCTGTATAACAGCTGGTCTATTTGGGTACTTTTTGGGCGCTGAATACAGCGCTGAAACTAGAGGAAAACTATGTCGCTGTATTTCAGCGTGATCTAGAGGGTGCCCATTTCCGGCTGTATAAAACGTGATCTTTGAGGATACTATGTCGCGATACATGCTGACTAAGGGTACTATTCCGTTAAAAAACCTCATCTAAAACTTGTCGCTGTATAACGGGTGACTAAATACTAGTCGCGTATAAAATCTTCTAAGGAACATGTCGCTGTATACACGCTGTTTAGGATACATGTCGCTGATACAGCTGACTAAGGATACTATTCGCGTACACGCTGTCTAAGGATACTTGGCCTTTTATACACGCTATTAAGGGGTACTATGTCCTGTATACAGCCGGGTCTATAATACTTGGCTGGGGGATACACGCTGATCTTAGGATATATGTCCTGTATCGCTTTATCTATAGGGTACTATTTTGCTGTATAACGCTGATCATAGGTACTATTTGCTGATACCTCTATTTAGGGTACTATGTCCTTTTCCTGTGATCTATGGAAAATATGTGCTGTTTTACAGGCTGTCTATGGGATCTGTTGCTGATACACTGCCCGATCCTTTATCTTTCGCGATACACGCGACTATGGAAATTTTTCGCTGTATACACTTGACTGGGATCTTTCGCTTATAACATGCCCGACTTGGGGTCTGTTCGCCGTAACACGCGCTTTTAAAAGCTGCTGTATACACGCTGTAGGATCTTTTCGCTGTATAAATTTAGGCTGTTCGTTAAACAGCGCGTATTCTGTTCGCTTATCAATGAGGGAAACTTTTTCGCTTTTACAGCCTGTAGAGCTTTTCCGGGGATTAACGCTGAAAAGGGGCTTGTCCTTATTTTAACCGCTGAGGATTTTGTCCGTAACACGCGTTAAATCTTTTCCTTATCTCCTGTAATGCTTTCGCGTATACACGCGCTACTGAGGGGTCTTGGGCGCTGTTCCTGCCGTTTGGACTGTCGCTTTCAGCGCTGTTGGATCTTTTCCTGTTACAGCGCTGTAGGATCTTTCGTTATCACTGGGTTTTAGGATGCTGGTCGCTGTAATAAGCGTGGGAAACTTGTCCCTGTAACATGGGTACTAGATCTTGTCGCTGTATCACTCCTGTAGGATCGTTTCGCTGTTACAGCGTGTTGAGGATCTTGTGCTGTATAAAGGCTGACTTTGGTCTTTTTCGCTTTTACACGCCCAGCTTAGGGTCTTGTTCTGTATAACCGCTGTAGGCTTGTCCTGTAACACGCGTTTAAAGGGTTAGTGTCGTTAAAACCGCGCTTAGATCTTTTCTGTAACACTGGCTGTAGGATCTTTCCTGTATAACTTCCCGCTTGGACGTTTCCGTAACAGCGCTTAAACTTTCCCTGTTTCACTGCCGTGGAGGGTTGCTGGATCACTGCGGGTGTGTGTGTCCGCGTTTCACCGCTGTTAGGTGTTTCCCTTTACTTTTTGCGGGCGCTTATCATGGCTGTCTGTAGTGCTTTGTTATACATGCGTGACCCCTTTGGTGCGTGGCCTGTATCCTGCGTGGCTTTGGGTCTTTTTTCCTATACAGCCCGATGTAATCGGGGGTAAAAATTTCCTGATTATTTGTGGTTCCTGTTTTTCGCCTTCTTGGGTGTGTGGGCGATAAATTTTCTCCTTTTGGATGGGTTTTTTTTTTAAGGTGATCTATAACGTTCCTTTCACTGCCTGATCGGATATTGGGTTTGTGAAAATCCAAATTTCACCCCAAAAACCCCCGGGTCTTAGTACTATGTCCTGTTAAAAACTCTGCTAGGGGTACTATTTGTGTTCCTGCTGACTATGAAACTATTTTCCCGTAACAGCGACTATAGGGAAAATGTCGCTTATACACTGCTAGCTATAGGGGAATATTGGGGTTTGTGTGGGGGTTTCTTTTTTTTTTTTTTTTTTTTTTTGGGATCCTCCTCAATCTTAAGCAAAGTCTTTGCGCCCCCGTGTGTTTTACCTGGGTTTTATAACCCGCGTGTCTCCAGTGTTTTCCCTTTATAAGCTTTGCAGGGTTTTTTCCGTGGTGTGTTGCAGCATGCATTATGGGTTTTACAAAAATGTCTGCCCTCAACGGGTGGTTGGGTTGCGCTGTCCCCTTTTTCCGGGTCCTGCTTTCCTTTATACTTTTTCAAATTTTCGGCCGGGACTGGGCCCGTCGGGGGATTTACCAAGGAGTCATCGATTTCTAACCCGGGGTTTTGCCTTCTTGGAATGTGAAAGCGATGCAAAAAATAACCTTTCGTTTTTGGGGTTTTTTTTTTTTTTTTTTAAAAAAATTTTTTTAAAACTTAATCGTCCCTAACCATTGATGGGGGCCAAAATATTGGGGTTCTGGAAAATCCCCAAATTTTGGGGGCCCTAGGGTTTTTTACCTTCTTTTTTACTTTTTCAACTCTAACCCCATATGTTACACTTTTATTAAAAGTTTCTCCCTTCAATTTCGAGAATCAGAAAAAAATATCGTCACTTTTCCCGGTTTTTTAAAACTCATTTTCATACGCTCGTGTCCCCGCAATTGTCGTGCTTTCAAATACTAACAATTTTTTTTCCCCAAAAAAAACCCTAAAAGGGGGAAAAAAAAGTTTTACGGAGCCACAAATGGCCCCCTGGTGACCCCACTTTTCCAAAAAAAGGGGGAGAAGTTTTAGGCACTGAGAAACGGAAAAACCGGGACCACTTCCCGGGGGAAAAAGGGGACCAAAGCTTTTTTTAAAAAGCCCACCCCAAAAATTTTAAAACCTTTTTAAATGGGAAACCCCCAAACCCGGGGCAGGAAACCCGACTTTTGGAAGGGCCCCCACGGCCAGGAAGGAATTCCACGCCACAAAACTTGCGGCGCCCCGAGAGGGAGTGGGTCTCCGCCCACCCCCGGGGAAACCACCTTTTAGCTACATGGGGGGATTTGGGGCCCACCCCGCGGCACCAAAAACCGTTTTCTTTCCACGGCCGCCCAGAAATTGAACCCCCAACTGGGGCCCCAAAGGCCGCAAAAATCAATGGGAAACCACACCCCGCTGTAGAAGTGCCCCCACAACCAAACCGAGGGGGGGCCGGAACGGGGAAGCCCCACGGCCCGGGGCCAGGGAAAGGGGGGCCGGGAATGGGAAGCCCCACCCGGGAAGGGGGGAGCCGGAAGCTGCGGAGGCGCCCACGGCCGGCGCAGGAAGGGGGAGCCGGAAGCTGCGGAGGCGCCCCGGCCCCGCAGGGAAGGGGGGGGCCGGGAAAGCGGAGGCGCCCACCCGCGCAGGAAGGGGAGCCGGAACTGCGGGGCGCCCACCCCCCCCGGGGCCGGAAGGGGGAAAAGCTGCGGGGGGCGCCCACGGCCCGGGAGGAAAAGGGGGGCTACGCATGCTTAAGTGCAGGCTCGTACGCCGGTGAGAAAAAACCCAATTAATGTAGGCATTCACCGTTATTTTTCCCTCCATGTTTAAACATAAATCTTTCCGACTCACAAACCCCCCAAAATCAAGTCCCCAAGCACAAACCAAAGGAATTTTGAAAAACCCAAAAGGCCAACCCTGACCAAAATGCAACAGAAGGTAGAAAAATATAACAATACCTTTTTTTTTTCCCCTCCATCAACAAGGTTCGACCCAACGGGGTTTTTCAACATCATTCGAACAAATTTCACTTCAAGTTGGATAAAAGATCTATGTTTTATCTCAATAAATGAATTTGGGGGCGTGACCCCAAGATCAAGGTACGATGCGGCTTTACTGGGGAGGTGGTTCTCAACATTCATTTTCACAGAGCCTGCTCCTTATAGCTAGCTTCAGGCTCCCACTTCTTGTTGAGGCTGGGGGCCCGCTCTACCCGCCCCTCACCTTTCAGGCCCCCCCACCTTTTCTTGTTGAGGCTGGGGGCCCGCTCTAACCCGCTTCAGGCTCCCTCTTCGTGTTGAGGCTTGGGGGCCACTCTACCCGCTTCAGGCTCCCACTTCTTGTTGAGGCCGGGGGCCACTCTACCTGCCTTCAGGCTTCAACTTCTTGTTGAGGCTGGGGGGCCGCTCTACCTGCTTCAGGCTCCCACTTCTTGTTGAGGCTGGGGGCCCGCCCTTCCCGCTTCAGGCCCCCACTTCTTGTTGAGGCTGGGGGCCCGCTCTACCCGCTTCAGGCTCCCACTTCTTGTTGAGGCTGGGGGCCCGCTCTACACGCTTCAGGCTCACTTCTTGTTGAGGCTGGGGCAGCTCTACCCGCTTCAGGCTCCCACTTCTGTGTTGAGGCTGGGGGCGCTCTAACCTGTTTCAGGCTCCCACTTCTTGTTGAGGCTGGGGGCCGCCTCTACCCGCTTCAGGCTCCCACTTCTTGTTGAGGCTGGGGCCCCTCTACCCGCTTCAGCTCCCACTTCTTGTTGAGGCATGGGGGGCTCTCTAACCCGCTTCAGGCTCCCACTTCTTGTTGAGGCTGGGGGCCACTCTAACCCCTTCAGGCTCCACTTCTATGGTTGAGCTGGGGGCCACCTCTACCGCTGTCAGGCTCCCGCTTCTTGCTGAGGCTGGGGGCCGCTCTACCCGCTTCAGGCTCCCTCTTCTTGTTGCGGCTGGGGGGCCGCTCTACCCGCTTCAGGCTCCCACTTCTTGTTGAGGCTGGGGGCCGCTCTACCCGCTTCAGGCTCCCACTTCTTGTTGAGGCTTGGGGGCCGCTCTACCCGCTTCAGGCTTCTACTTCTTGTTGAGGCTGGGGGCCCGCTTCAGGCTTCCACTTCTTGTTGAGGCTGGGGGCAGCTCTACCCGCTTCAGGTTCCCACTTCTTGTTGAGGCTGGGGGCCTCCCTTCCCGCTTCAGGCCTCTACTTCTTGTTGAGGCTGGGGGCCTCCCTTCCCTCTTCTGGCTCCCACTTCTTGTTGAGGCTGGGGGCCGCTCTACCCGCTTCAGGCTCCCACTTCTTGTTGAGGCTGGGGGGCCGCTCTACCCGCTTCAGGCTCCCACTTCTTGTTGAGGCTGGGGGCCCGCTCTACCCGCTTCAGGCTTCTGCTTCTTGTTGAGGCTGGGGGCCGCTCTACCCGCTTCAGGCTCCCACTTCTTGTTGAGGCTGGGGGGCCACTCTACCCGCTTCAGGCTCCCACTTCTTTTTGGGGCCCGGGGGCCGCCTACCCCTTCAGGCCCCACTTCTTTTGAGCTGGGCCCCCTTCCCTTCGGGCTCCCCTCTTTTTGAGGCCGGGGGCCCGCTCTACCCGCTTCAGGCTCCCACTTCTTGTTGAGGCTGGGGGGCCGCTCTACCCGCTTCAGGCCCCCTTCGTTGAGGGGGGGGGCCCGCTCTGCCCCTTTCAGGCCCCCACTCTTGTTGGGGCTGGGGGCCCCCCCTTCCCCCCCCCCCTTTCCCTTGAGCGGGGGCAGTTCTACAACAGGAATTACATTTCTGCTACTCCTAGATAAACCTGTCTGAGGGACATTGGTGATGGAGGTGTCTAAACAGCAGGACAGAAGTCTATAGAGCTTTAAAGGGTCAACGTTTGTCAGTAAGAAAGGAAAAAAAAAAATCCTGTGCTCAAGATACAGCGGGAAGTTTTAAAAAAATTTTTCCCCCTCCATTACGCTTTGGGGGAATAAAAAAATTTTTGGGTTCCAAAATTGACCTAAAAGGGGGGTTTTATTCTGATTTCAGTCAGAGAAAAAACCCTGCAGATGGGCTTTATATAGGGGGGAGGAGAAACCTGCAGATGGGGTTTTATATAGAGGGAAGGGAGAAACCAGAGGGGGCTTTTTTGGGGGGGGAAGAACCTGCAGTGGGGCTTTGAGGGGGCACCTGCGCGGGCTTTTAAAAAGGGGGGGACCCCTCGGGGTTTAATACATTTTTTCGGCTCCTGCTGCGCCGTTGACCTGTTTGAGCGCTCGGTATCAGACACGTCCATCGCAGCTGTAAATGGATCCCGGAGAGCGTCCTGCAGTGATGTGACACCCGCTTTGGTTTGGTGGCAGATTCGGCAGTGGGTTTTTGCAGCAGCAACTGCGACCTCTCGCTTTGGGCTGAGATGGTGAGGGTGCGCCCAATACCGCCAATCCCCCCGCAGATCTGCTGTTCTCCCTGAGGCCGGCATCACACTTCAGCTTTTTTTTTTTTTTTTTTGAATGAAGTGAAAATGCAGGCGTATTTTCATTGTGCCAAATTTCCCCTGTTTTCAAAATATAAAGGGGTGTTTACACCTTAACATATTGTTAGGATATTCCATCAACATGTGATGGGTGCAGGCACCTAAATTGGGAACAAGCCCCTGAAAGTCTAGGTACAGAACTGAAAGCTAATCGCTCATCCACACGATTTCCCCAAATTCTGTTCTTTTGGGATTTTGGGAGTACACCCAAAAAACACAGTGCTCCTCTGAAAGGGGAACTCTCATAAACAGAAGGGAGAACACAGCACCCCCCTTTGTACGGGAACCCCCAAATAGAGGAAAATTAGAACAAGCCCCCCCCTTAAACGGGGAAACACCCATAGGGGAAAAGGGGAGAACACAGCGCTCCCCTTACTGGGAACTCCCATGGAGGAGAATGGAGAAACAGCGTCCCCCTGAACTTCGAACTCCCATAGAGAGAAGTGGAAACACAGCGCTCCCCTTTACTTCGAACCCCATAAACAAAATGGAGAACACAGCGCTCCCCTGAAAACTGGGAACCCCCTTTTAAAAAGTTTGGGAGAACACAGCGCCCCCCGGTACTGGGAACCCCCTTTAGAACAAAATTTGGAGAACACAGCGCCCCCCTGAACGGGGAGCCCCAAGAACGGGTCCCTTTTTTTGGGGCCCGTTTTTGAGAAAGGTCTGGGCCCACAGGTGGAACCCGCACCTTTTAGACTTTTATGGCATCTCCTGTCATTATGCCATTAAGTACATGGTGGGAACACCCCTTTAAGTAAAAAATTATATTGCACTGGGGCTGGGGGGATCCAAAAAGTTAGGCAAATCATCATGATCTT
Organism: Phyllomedusa bahiana; assembly: GCA_025379985.1. Taxonomy (NCBI): domain Eukaryota; kingdom Metazoa; phylum Chordata; class Amphibia; order Anura; family Hylidae; genus Phyllomedusa; species Phyllomedusa bahiana. The sequence goes on from JAODAL010075498.1 coordinate 13,310, forward strand.
TTTCTTTACAAATCCGTAAAGGGGGAACATTCAAACCCTATGGATTCATTTTTTGGAAATAGTTATAGAGTACCCATAGCTATAATATCTATGCACTATATCATCCAAGTGTGATAAGTGCAGCTCTCACCTCTGGGCCCCAAATTTACCTCAGGAACAGGCCCCCTCAGAATCACACTTTCGCCATTATGTTCTATGGGAGTTCCCAATACTGGGGTGTGGTGTTTGGCCATTCTGCGAACTCCCTCTGAACATAATGGAGAGTTGACACGTTCGGGGGCCCATTCCTGAGATGGATTTGGGTCGCAGAGGTGGGACCTGCATCTATCATACTTTAATGGCCCATCCTATTGATATTCCTTTGAAAGTGTGTGGTGGAAACGCCCCTTTAACCTAAAGGGGATGTCAATTACAAAAAAAAAATTGTTTTGTTGGGGCCAGAGTGGTCCAAAAAAAATGTGAAAATAAACCCGCATAATTGCCTAGCTTCTTCCGGACACCGTCACTCAGGATTTTTCCCCCGGAATTTTTCCTTTTTTTCTTTTCCCGGTTTTTTGCCTGATACAAGGACGGCTTTCCCCCTCCCGTTCATTTACAATAAAGCACAAGCCCCTTCCAGACGAAGTGGAGAGGAGCGGCTCGGCGGGAGCTCAGGAAACTTTA
>JAODAL010075499.1:0-13972 GCA_025379985.1 Phyllomedusa bahiana
GAAGGGCAGGGTAGAAAAGACGGATTAAGAAGGAGCAGGGTATGATGAGATGTCAGGTATAGAGAAGGACCCGGGTTTGATAGAGCAGGAAAGAAAGGACAGGTATATGGGGATTCAGGATAAGAAGAGCAGGTAAAGATGGGGATGTCAGGGTAAAGGAAGAGCAGGTATGATGGAGATGTCAGGATATAGAGAAGGAGCAGGGTATGATGGAGATGTCAGGATATAGAGAAGGACCAGGGTATGATGGAGATGTCAGGATATAGAGAAGGAGCAGGGTATGATGGAGATGTCAGGATATAGAGAAGGAGCAGGGTATGATGGAGATGTCAGGATATAGAGAAGGAGCAGGGTATGATGGAGATGTCAGGATACAGAGAAGGAGCAGGGTATGATGGAGATGTCAGGATACAGAGAAGGAGCAGGGTATGATGGAGATGTCAGGATATAGAGAAGGAGCAGGGTATGATGGATATATCAGGATATAGAGAAGGACCAGGGTTCGATGGAGATGTCAGGATATAGAGAAGGAGCAGGGTATGATGGAGATGTCAGGATATAGAGAAGGAGCAGGGTATGATGGAGATGTCAGGATATAGAGAAGGAGCAGGGTATGATGGAGATGCCAGGATACAGAGAAGGAGCAGGGTATGATAGAGATGTCAGGATACAGAGAAGGAGCAGGGTATGATGGAGATGTCAGGATATAGAGAAGGACCAGGGTATGATGGAGAGGGTCAGGATATAGAAAGGAGCAGGTACATAGAGATTTCAGATATAGAGAAGGAGCAGGGTATGAAGAGATGTCAGGATATAGAGAAGGAGCAGGGTATGATGGAGATGTCAGGATATAGAGAAGGAGCAGGGTATGATGGAGATGTCAGGATATAGAGAAGGAGCAGGGTATGATAGAGATGTCAGGATATAGAGAAGGAGCAGGGTATGATGGAGATGTCAGGATATAGAGAAGGAGCAGGGTATGATGGAGATGTCAGGATATAGAGAAGGAGCAGGGTATGATGGAGATGTCAGGATATAGAGAAGGAGCAGGGTATGATGGAGATGTCAGGATATAGAGAAGGAGCAGGGTATGATGGAGATGTCAGGATATAGAGAAGGAGCAGGGTATGATGGACCAGGGTATGATGGAGATGTCAGGATATAGAGAAGGACCAAGGTATGATGGAGATGTCAGGATATAGAGAAGGAGCAGGGTATGATGGACCAGGGTATGATGGAGATGTCAGGATATAGAGAAGGACCAGGGTATGATGGAGATGTCAGGATATAGAGAAGGAGCAGGGTATGATGGAGATGTCAGGATATAGAGAAGGAGCAGGGTATGATGGAGATGTCAGGATATAGAGAAGGACCAGGGTATGATGGAGATGTCAGGATATAGAGAAGGAGCAGGGTGTGATGGAGATGTCAGGATATAGAGAAGGACCAGGTTATGATGGAGATTTTGGGATCTTACACCGGTAACCTTTGCTCTTCCCCGTTTGTCATTGCAGGCTGTCGTATCATGCCCCCTCCTCGGGACGGGGGAATACGTTACCGGGGCCTGACCCTTTCTCAGGTAAAAGCAGTTGAATATCTCCCTGTGGATTATGAGATTGAGTTTGTTTGCCGTGGAGAACGGGAGATTTCGGGGCCAAAAGTGCGGAAATGTCAGCATGACGGAACATGGACGGACATGGACAAACATAGTCGCTGCCGTAAGTATCAGTCACCGCTCACTTACCTACAGTCTGCTCTGCCTTGTGTTTGCTTTCTTGTTCTGTCGAGACATAAGAGGTTAAACGTGTCAGTTTTCTGAAGAGCACGACTACGGAGCAGCGGAGTATTTGGGGTCTCTATAGTGTATAAGAAATACTCCCTTTGGGGGATAACGGTCTGTTCACAAGACGCCGGGTGTTTTAGAAGTACGCCCTGGCCAGCATGTACTTCTAAAACGCTGGAAGGGGTGGCTTCATTCACTTCTATTATCCACAGCACAAAAGCGCTGGGAAGAAGTGACATGTCACTTCTTTCACCCAGCGTTCAAAACGCGTTGAGAAAGATGAAAGTAATTCATAGATGTCTATGAGAGCTATCAATCACTGTAGTTACAGGCCGTTCTTCGGGTTGTATTGCAGCACAATTACGCCCCAAAATATGATCTAAAGGACGCCATGTGAACATTCCCTAACAGTAGAGGTCACTCATTTGCACCAAACCATAAATTCTAATACCGCCTTGAACTTATACAATGGGGTGGGGTGGAGGGAGCGGGGTTTAATTTTTTGTGACTTTTTTCCATAGTATGATGCCTCAAGAGACAACAACAGATAAGTGGGTTTGGTCAGGTTGCTATGTATTATCTGGATGTATAAATCCATATACAGAAAGCTCCCTCTAGTGGAGGCTTCAGGAAGTCAAACACTTTTTGTCCTCCACAGAAAATTTCAAAAACTATTCACTGATAAATAATCTGTAGTTAAAATATAACTTTTAATGAAATAATTTAAAAATAAATTACACAGGACATGGTTCCAGTAATCCATCTCCTTAGCCTGCTTGAGTTCAGCAAAGTTCTTGTGCATAATCTTTAGAAGCTTCCTTCTGGGACGACAGCCATGCAGACCAGTTTGATGCAGTGTGCGGCGTATGATCTGAGCACTGACAGGGTGACACCCACCGCTGTAACCTCTGCAGCAATGCTGGTAGCACTCATCTCTGGATAGGATGCTGAACACGTGCACTCAGCTTCTTTGGTCGACCATGATGAGGCCTGTTCTGAGTGGAACCTGACTAGCTGGTGTTAGCAGCCTGTTTTTTATTGTCTCCTGCACTCAATAAAGAATCTGCGTTTTGGAAGTTGGACGCTACCTTTCTTCTTGTTATATTCATGCATTGCCTCCACAAGTCCGTGCATCCATCACATCGGTGAGCTGGTTTTCTGCATATTCTACGAACCTGACTTGTTAAGCCGCTGTATGGTCTTGGCCCCCGTGCTGCAGCTCAGTGTCAGGGTGTTGGCCTCTTCTTATAGCCTCGGCCATCTTCATGTAGAGCAACAATTTTTTTTTTTCAAATCCCCAGACAGCTCTTTACCATGAGCGGCCATGTTGAACTTCCAGCGACCAGTATGAGAGAGTGTGAGAGCTATAACACCAAATTTAACACACCTGCTCCCCATTCACACTTGAGACCTTGTAACACTAACGAGTCACATGACACCTTGGAAGGAAAATGGCAAATTGGGCACAGTTTGTCCATTGTCACTTAGGGGTGCACTCACTTTTGTTGTCACTTAGGGGTGCACTCACTTTTGTTGCCAGCGGTTTAGACATTGATGGCTGTGTTGAGTTATTTTGAGGACACACCAAATTCACACTGCTATACAAGCTGTAACCTGACTACTTTATATTGTATCAAAGTGTCACATGGTCAGTGTTGTCCCATGAAGAGATATGATAAAATATTTATTAAAATGTGAGGGGTGTACTTACTTTTGTGAGATTCTGTATGTCTTATTATTCTCCAAAGTGGCCACAACACCACCATAGTACACAAGGCAAAGTGACACAAAAGCTCAAATGTCATCCTAATGATGTAGGGTGAGCACATAGTAGAACAAGAAAGGATTGGTTACTCACGGTTGATGTCCACAGAGTCGCCAGGTTGCATATTGACTTGTGTTCATTTTCAGGAGAGGGGTCATTGATCCAGGGATTTTTCCGATTGCCAGATTGGAGTCAGGAAGGAATTTTTCCCTAAAATGAGGACAATTGGCTTCTACCTCATGGGGTTTTTTGCCTTCCTCTGGATCAACACCTTAGCACAACGGGCCCTGAACTAGATGGACGACTTGTCTTTTTTTAGCCTTACAAACTATGAAACTATGAAACTATGAAGTCATCCCTGGTGTTTTTCAAGCTTTCGCTGTATTACAGCAAATGAAGTGCAGACCGTGTAGATGCTCTAACGCTCCCTTGCAGGTCCCTACTAAGACCCTTAGGCCATGCCCCCCACGGCATGGTTTTGGGAACGTTTTTTCAGCCGGTTTGCGGTTTTTGGCAGACCGCTTGAAAAACCCGGGCCGAAAATGAGCCAATGGGCTCAAATGGAAAACCGTGCAGCAGTCCCCACTACACGGGTTTTTCAAACCGCCGGCCGCCCGAAAAACATTGTGCTTGCACAATCTTCTGTCCGGTTTTCGGACGGAATCTGTGCAAGCCAATGTGAAGGGGGAGGGCTTTTTTCCGCTCATCGCGGAGAAAAGCTGTCCCCCTGCGGCCGTGTGCAAGGCACACAAACCGGACAAATGCCGGTCGGATAAACCAACCGGTATTTGTCCCTTGCCGTATGAACGCACCCTTATATGGATCACAGAGTAATTGCCCCGACAAGGGCGGCCCTGTATAGATATATTCCTGGTACCCCCTACACAGATCCTACAACAGTCTTACACTTGCAGATATAAATCCCAGAAAAAAATAATATCTCTAATGATACTGTTAATAAGACATAATTTTTTGGGGAGTATTTTATTTTTAAATTATATCATTACAAGTTATATTTTAGCTACAGATTATATATCAGTGAATAATAGAGTACCAAGTACTTTTACTACCCTAAAGCATAGTTGCCAACTTTGAAAATGAAAAAGCAGGAGATTCTAGCGGCGGCGCGCGTAGCGCGCCGCGCAAAAATTTGCATGGACACGCCCACTTTCGGTATGCCACGCCCCTTCAAAAAAGCCACAACCCACTCCACCTAACTGCATACGGCTTTTGGGAAAAAAGCCAGGTAGTTGCCCTTATAGCCAGGTAGTAGCCCCCCGTGACCAGGTAGTGCCCCTTTCAGGCGGGTGGAGGGCCCCCCCCCTTTTAGCCAAGTAGATGCCCCCTCTGTAGCCAGTAGAGCCAAATTTGTAGCCAGGTAGATGCCCCCCCTTTGTTAGCCAGGTAGGTGCCCCCCATTGTTAGCCAGGTAGGGGCCCCCATTGTTAGCCAGGGAGGTGCCCCCATTGTTAGCCAGGTAGGTGCCCCCATTGTTAGCCAGGTAGGTGCCCCCATTGTTAGCCAGGGAGTGCCCCCATTGTTTGCCAGGTATGCCCCCCTTGTTGCCAGCTAGTGCCCCCATTGTTTGCCAGGTAGTGCCCCCATTGTTGCCAGGTAGTGCCCCCATTGTTGCCAGGTATTTCCCCCATTGTTTGCCAGGTAGTGCCGCCAATGTTGCCCGGTCGATGTCCCAACTGGTAGGCAGGGCGTGCCCCCATCTGTTAGCCAGATATGGCCCCCATCTGTTACCAGTATGCCCCCATCTGTTAGCCAGGTAGTGCCCCCATCTGTTAGCCAGGTAGTGCCCCCATCTTTAGCCAGGTAGAAAGTCCCCTCTGTTGCCAGGTAGTTCCCCCTCTGTTAGCCAGGTATTTCCCCCATATGGTAGCCAGGGAGTTCCCCCATCTGTCAGCCCGGTAGTGCCCCCCCTCTGTTACCAGGTATGCCCCCACTGTTTAGCCAGGGATGCCCCCATCTGTTCCAGGTAGATGTCCCCTCTGTTGCCAGGTAGATGTCCCCCTCTGTTTGCCAGTAAATGCCCCCTCTTTTGCCAGGTAGTGGCCCCATTGTTGCCAGGTAGTTCCCCCATATGTTTGCCAGGTATTGCCCCCATATGTTAGCCAGGTAGTGCCCCCTTTGTTGCCAGGTAGTGCCCCCTCTGTTGCCAGGTAGTGCCCCCTTTGTTGCCAGGGAGTGCCCCCTTTGTTGCCAGGTGATGCCCCCATTGTTTGCCAGGTGATGCCCCCATTGTTGCCAGGTATTTGCCCCCATGGTTTGCCATGTTTTGCCCCCTTTGTTTTCCAGGTAGTGCCCCCTTTGTTGCCAGGTAGTGCCCCCATTTTTTGCCAGGTGATGCCCCCCTTGTTGCCAGGTAGTTGCCCCCATTGTTGCCAGGTTTGTGCCCCCAGTGTTGCCAGGTAGTGCCCCCTCTGTTGCCAGGTAGTGCCCCCTCTGTTGCCCCGGTAGTTGCCCTCTCTGTTAGCCAGGTAAGCCCCCTAAAGCTTTTAAAAATAAAATAAATAAAATCCACTTACCTTACCAGGCTCCTGCAGCGCGGCCGCTCCTGCCCGATCTCCTCAGCGGCGCAGGGGGAAGTGAGAGCAGCCGCACGTCACCCCCTGCAGCCGCGCGTCACTTCCCCTGTGACCTGTCCTGTTTTGTACCGCACACAACCGGCGCCGTACATACAGGAGAGGAGGGAGGAGGGAGCGATTTCCCTCTGCCTCTCCCCGCACAGTGAGACCGCGGGCGGTGAGCGGCCGCTGCGGCCGCTGCACCCCTGTAAGGGGGGGGGGGGGGGGGTCCCGGCGCAAGAGTACGCACCACGCTACTCTTGCGCCGCGGGAATTTAAAGGACCCCCGCCCCCGGGTGGCGGCGGGAGGAATGCCAACACCCCCGGAGGGCGGGAGGGGGCCCCCAAGAGCGGGGCCCCCCCGCCAAAAACGGGAGAGTTGGCATGTATGCCCTAAAGCAGGGGCGTAGCTATATGGGGTGCAGAGGTAGTGGTCTCTACCGGGCCCTGGAGCCTTAGGGGGCCTAAGGGGCATGAGGAGATACCAATATTATAAATGGCACGTGGTAGGTGGCGGCCCTTTTATGGATTTTGCACTGGGGCCCCGGAGCTTTAAGTTACGCCTCTGCCCTAAAGGGTCACTTCTTTTGGTGCTGCCAACCTGGCTACCACTTGAGAGCTCTAATGACTCATTTCCTTTTTAGTGGAACAAAATGGCTCTGAGAGAAAACCCTCAGAACATGTCTATTCTAGACTGAGGGTGGTACATGAAATCACATGACAAAATTACATCTAAAATTGTTCAAAAACGAATCTTAGAAGCTGAATGCAGGTGTGAATAAATCTTAATATACATTATTAACCTCTTCCTGACAGCCGGTCACAATTATGTGGCTCTAAGATTTTATTTCCTCCCCAGCATCCAAGAGCCATAACTTCTTTATTCTCTTACCTACGTAGACATGTCAGGGCTTTTCTTTTGCGGGACAAGATGTTCTTTCTAATGGTGTCATTCACTGTAAAAATTGTAGGTGGGGTGATATGTGAAAAAAACGTACTTTCGCCATGTTTGGGGAGGTTTTGTTTTCACAGCCTTCACTCTTCAGTATAAATGATGTGTTATCTGTATTCTGAAGGTTTTTTTTAGTTGTGCATTGAGTTCTCCTGAGATACTTGAGGGGAACTCAAGGGGGCTTGGTCGTTAGTACACCCTTCTGCATTGTATAAAAGATGGCGTTTCTAACTGAAGTGGTAAAAGGGAAGATATAGCGGCGAAGAAAGCCTTCACAAGGCGTTCATTCACCATGTTAACCGATCGGCACCCCCGTGATCTCGCCGTGGGGGTGCTGATCAGAGTGAGAAACAGTGTGCGGCACCGTTTCTCATTAATTTAGATGACGGGACTGCGGTTGCCGTGTCATAGAAGGGGTTAAACAGCAGGAAACAGAGTTGGCTCTATTCACTGCTGTTACGGCGAGTTAGCAACTGACTCCAGGCTTCTATGTACTGGGATTGTGGAGCAATCCCACTATATAAAACTTTAATGGCACCAGGACATATCATACTTTATGTGTCTTAAAGGGGTTGTCTCACTACATTGATTCATCTTAACTCAGGCCTGTTTTCTCAGTTTCATTTTTGAATTCAGACACGTATTTACTGCCTTTACTGGTTTCTGCTGGCCTGCAGTGAGGAGCTGCTGAAGACACCAGGTCTGTAGCTATAGCAACCAGCGCTGTCATCCTATCAGGAAAGATTGAACAGGTCTGTAGCTATAGCGACCAATGCTGGCAGCCTATGAGGAGAGAACAAACAGGTCTGTAGCTATATTGACCAGCGCTGGCATCCTATCAGGAGAGATCGAACAGGTCTGTAGGTATAGCGACCAGTGCTGGTAGCCTATAAGGAGAGATTGAACAGGTCTGTAGCTATAGCAACCAGTGCTGGCAGCCTATCAGGAGAGATTGAACAGGTCTTTTAGCTAAGCAAACCAGTGCTGGCAGTCTATAAAGGAGAGATAGAACAGGTCTGTAGCTATAGTGACCAGTGCAGGCTGCTTATCAGGAGAGATCAAACAGGTCTGTAGCTATAGTGATCTAAGGAGCTGATGCAACCCATACAAGAGGGGATATCTAGGAATAGGTAGGACATTGCTAATGGACACATATTGCAAAGTTACTCGTTTTTGCAAGATCTTTAACACAAAAAGCAGCAATCCTTGTAGTGAGACAGCTCTGTAGTGAGACCTCTGTGGTCACATGATGCTGCAGCCAATCCCTGACCTCTGTGGTCACATGATGCTGCAGCCAATCACTAAACTCTGTGGTCACATGACGCTGCAGCCAATCACTGACCTCTGTGGTCATATGATGCTGCAGCCAATCACTGAACTCTGTGGTCACATGCTGTTTGTGCAGGGATCACATGATGCTGCAGCCAATCACTGACCTCTGTGGTCACATGAGTTATATGCAGACATGTGACCACAGAGGTCAGTGATTGACTGCAGCATCATGTGACCACAGAGGTCAGTGATAAGCTGCAGCATCAGTGACCACAGAAGTCAGTGATTGGCTGCAGCATCATGTGACCACAGAGGTCAGTGATTGGCTGCAACATCATGTGACCTCCGAGGTCAGTGATTGGCTGAAGCATCATGTAACCACAGAGGTCAGAGATTGGCTGCAGCATCATGTGATCCATGAACGTGACATCATCAGTGAGGGAATGGGGGGAACACTGGTGATGGGAGAGGTAAGTGTGGGAGGTTTTGGAAAGAAAGTCTTGGAAAATTCCTTTAAACCTTTCTTGATATGCAATGTACATGTAGGTTACAATGTGAGGTGGGGAGTATGGAGAGGGCTTAGCAGCTAATCCCTCTGTATACAGGGGCTGGCTGTCATTGCTTTTACCCACCATCTGTATATGACTCTAGTTCCGCCTCTTTACATGGGTATTTCCATTTCTTTTAGTTATGGCATGTGGACTGGTGCAGCCATAACCCTCTGGGACAGGAGCCCATCTCCTTTGCTTTGTTCCATTGTCGCACTAATGGAGAGATGGCCACACATGCACAGCTCTCATGCCTATGGGAGTTCAGAACACGGCCATAAATGTCTAATATGGGAATACCAGCCAGCAGAACCATGGCTTCTAAGCTGTTAGACAGATGGCAGGGAACTCCACCCCAACCCACCCCTCCATCACCTGCTTGTGTTCTCGCTCACCCCCCCTTTTATACCGTATCTCTAACATTGTTCATAGAGATGTGGAAAGTGTAAACTAAGCTGCAATACATTAATATTCTATTATGGTATGATAGTGATTGCGCCCCCCTACTTGTCAGGCACCCTAAGGGTACTAGTAAGTGTTAGAATTGCAGACATGACGGCGATGGAAGCCTTCACAAGTCTTCCAGCCGCCATGTGAACCGATCGGCCACAGCCGCTTGTAGTGAGAAACAGTGCACGAAACTGTTTCTCAATTATTTGGAAGCCGGGGCTGTGATCACTGCAGCATCTAAGCGGTTAAACAGCAGGGAAAGAAGCCGGCTCCATTCCCTGCTGTTACTGGCAGAACTGTGAAATTAGCAGCCGACACCAGCCTCCTGTGTACAGTAGCTGGATGATATGGTATGATAGTGATTGTGCCCCCTAGTGGTCAAGCATCTTAGGAGAACTAAGAACTAAGAAGTTAAAAATAAAATTCTAAAAGTTTTTAAATATTTTTAAAAATGTATATCATTTATATGACATAAATTCCCACTTATAGGTCCGATCTATTAAAATATCAGAAATGCTTCACATCAAAAAGTGTAGAAACCAGCAGCAGCGCCACAGAGTGCAGATCTTCATTCATTCATTTACGTATCCATAAGTAAAAACATTGGGTAATGTGTAGGTTACAGAATACGCTCACGCGTTTTGGGCAATATATGCTCACAGCACATGTGGTTTCAGCTGGTGGACCGGCAGCTTGCCAGGCACAGCAGCGCAACAGACCTTTGCTCCGTGGTAGACATACTTTGAATTTTTAACATAAATGGGTGAGCCGCCTTTTTTCTTTATCTATGTCACATTTTATTAAAATATCACTTATTTATTCTGAACAATAAACAGGATTTAAAAAAGAGAGAATAGATAACTCGGACTGCAGTGTTTTTCTTTGGCTCTCCGGAAATTGTTGGAAACAAAAAGGGATTAAAAGTTACATATTCCTTAACTCCTTAATTACCGCCCACCGACTTTTGACGTCGGCTGGTGCGGGTTGTTTGTCTGCAGCGACGTCTGTTGGCTCTGCTCTAAGATCAGGGTTGGCCTACACAGCCCTGATCCCAGCGCATCCCCTGCGAGCACCGGGAGGCGGGGGAACCTTTGATTGCGGCGGATCGTCACTGCAGCGCAATCAAAGGGTTCCCCTGCTCTGTCGGGTGATCGGAACACCCGGTGACCCGACAGAGCCCTGGAGAACGGCTGCACAGTCAGCCCTAGGGACCTAGAGTGGCCCCAGAGCTGTCTGTGTAATAAGCCAGTGACCAGGACAGACTGTGAGCTGTCCTGATCACTGCCTGTGACAGATTGACACAGATTATAATGTATTAGCATATATGAATATGACATTACTAAGTGTAAAAAAAAAAAAATATAAAACAGTTCTTCCTTCAGGGGATTTAAAAAAAAAAAAAAAAAAAAAAAAAGTGTAAAAAAAAAAATGAATAAAAAAATGAATAATAAAATACAAAAAAATATTTAATAAAAAATAATTGTGCATATATTACAAACACAAAAAAAACCCTACACATATTAGGTCTCCGCATGACCGTAATAACCTGTAGAATTAATCTAACAAGTTATTAAGTGAAATGTGAATGGTGTAAAAAAAATAAAAATAAAGAAAAAAGAAAAAAAATTCTGCAATTATTTATAAGTGAACTTAAACTATTCCCCCATAAATTACAACTTGTCTCGAATAAAACGAGAGCTCATACAACTGCGTCATTGAAAAAATAAAAAAGTTACAACTGTTGAAACGCAAGGAGGCAAAAACTAAAAAAATGTGCTGGTCACTTCTCATGCCTGGGGCTTAAGGGGTTAAAGCTGTAGCAATGAATATTGCAGCTCACCCTGTAAAAAACAAGCCCTCACCCAGGTGTCGCCTCATCCAGAGTGGATGGAGATATAGAAAATGACCACAAGAATCGCTGCACTAGGAACGGTTAAAGGAACAGTCCATCTGCCTCTCTTTTTTTACCCTATTATATTTCAATCAAAATTTATAAATTTAATCTAAAAAAAAAACTGGGGAAATATTTTCGTTCCCCAAGAGAGGGAAAACAATAAAAAATTTAAATAAAAAAATGCATAAAGTCCAATGTATATAAAATTGGGGTTTATATGTTTATCTATATGATTATATATATACAACAGTACTCACAAAAGTCGTACACCCCTCAATAATATACAGTATATCACAAAAGTCGTACCCCCTCACATAATATACATATCTCACAAAAATCATTTTCACCCCTCACATATATACAGTATCCAAAAAAGTCAGTACCCCCTCTAATTACAGTATCTCACAAAAGTCGTACACCCCCTTACATAATATCATATATCACAAAAGTCATTTCCCCCTCACATAATATACATTATCCACAAAAGTCACACCCCCCCAATAAAAAAATGTATTCATCTTTCCACGGGAAAAATGAAGATCTGACATGCCCCTAACAATGTAATGTGTTTATGCACTCAAAATAACCCAACACACCATCAGTTAAACCACGGGCAAAAAAGTGAGTACACCCCCTAATGACAACAAAAGTGAGTACACCCTAAGTGAGAATAAAAGGAGTACACCCCTAAGGAAAAAAAAAGTGGTACCCCCCTAATGAAAGCAAAAGGAGTACACCCCCAAGTGAAAATAAAAGTAAGTACACCCCTAATTAGAACAAAGTGAGTACCCCCCAAAAGGACAATAAAAGTGAGTAACTTCAAAGTGACTTTTTGGACAAATTGTCCCCAAATGTAAATATTTTGTGTGCCCCCATTTTTTTCCAGCACGCCTTTAAACCCCCTTTTGGGGCATGGGGGCCCCAACGGGTTTTGCAGCCACTGGAAACCTTTTTTTCCCTCCCCCCAGCCCGACATCACACCCTGGGGGTGGTAGAGACCTTGCGCTCCCCACCTTCTGTTTGAGGATGCCCCGCAATGCCCCCTTGGGTTTAGGTCTTGAACTTTGGCCTTGGGCCAGACCAAAAAATGGAAAAATTGGGCAAAATTTTTTCCATTTTAAATAAGGGGTGTACTCACTTTTTTTTATCACTTAGGGGTGACTCCCCCTTTTGTTATCACTTAGGGGGGGTTACTCACTTTTTGTTGTCACTTGGGGGCGTACCATTTTTGTTGTCACTTAAGGATGTGCTCGTTTTTTTTCCAGTGGTTTAGACACTGAGGGCCTGTGTCCCCGGCGTTATTTTAAAAGGCACCCTTTTTTTCCCCCTGTTATACAAGCCATCACTTACTACTTTAAATTTGTATAAAAAGTTTTAAAGGATTTTCATTTTTGCCCCTATAAAAAGGGATATAATAAAATTTAAAATTTTCAAAAAAATGTGAGGGGTGTACGATTTTTGTGAGATACTGAAATTTATTTTGAGGGGTGAAACTGATTTTTTGGTGAAACACTGTACATTATTTGGGGGGTGAAACTGACTTTTTGAGATACTTAAATATATAAATCACATAAACCCGGGGCCATTTTATTAGGTACACACCCTTTAAGTAACGGGTTTGGGCCCCCCCTTTTGCCTTCAAACTGCCTAAAATTCTTCGGGGCTTGATTCAAAAAGGGGGTTTTGGAACATTCCCAGGATCCATGATGCGAATCCCCCCTTTCCAAAACCACACCCCAAAAGATTTTTTAAAATTGGGAATTGGATCTGGGACTGTGGAGGCCATTTGAGTACATGAACTCATTTAAAGTTAAAGAAACCAGTTTTAGTTTAATTCCAGCTTTTAGGGACGGGCGCTTTAAATCCTGCTAAAAAGTACCCATCAGATTTTTTGGGTACATTGTGGGTCATAAAGGGATGGACATGGTCAGCAAAAAAAACTCATGTAGGGGGTTTTGGCGTTGCCAAACATGCTCAATTGGTACCAAAGGGGGCCCAAAGAGGGGGCCAAAAAAAATATTCCCCACACCATGACACCCCCCCACCACCAGCCTAAACCCTTGAACAAAAGGGAGGGTGGGGTCCCCTGCTTTTTTGTTGTTTTACGCCAAATTCTGACCCTAAAACCCCCGAATGTTTGCACAGAAATCGAACTCATCAACCCGGGATAATTTTTTTCCCAAACTTCTACTGTCCCAAATTTCGATTTAACTTGGGGGAAAAAGGACCCCAGTTTTTCCCGTTTCTTTTTTTTAAAGGAAATTGTCCCCCGGTTTTGCCTTCTGCTGGGTTTTAGCCCATCTGCCCCCAAAATTTTCCCCCCGGGACTGTGCGTTTTAGAGATGGGCCCTTTTGCCCCACCCTTGGTTTTAACGGGGGCTATTTTAGTCACGTTTTGCCTTTCCCAAAACCCGCCGAACCAGTCTGCCCATTCCCCCTTTGACCCCCTGGCATCAACAAAAGGGATTTCCCCCCACAGGACTGGCCCTCACTGGAAAAGTTTTTTTTTTTTCGGACCATTCTCTGTAAACCCTAAAAATGGTTTTTGCGGAAAAACCCAGGAATCACCGTTTCTTTAAATACTCAGAAACCAGCCCTTTTTTGGGAAACCCAAAACCCCTGCCAGTTCCAAGGCACCCCAAACACCCTTTCTTCCCCATAAGAAAGCTCGGGTTTTTAAAAGCAGGGAATTTTCTTTACCATGTCTACATGCCTAAATTCACTGAGTTCCCCCA